>VMDR010001236.1:0-138726 GCA_007922815.1 Macrotus californicus
TCCTTAGGAATGCTGTATTCTCTGTAGTCTTCTGCTTGAATTCAGTTGCCATTTGTTGGATCTTCCACTGGATGTCACACACCTGGAAACAAATTATTACCAGGCAGGTGATGAGGGCAGTGGTGGTATGAGGTGGTACACAGTGGTAGGAAGGCAGCTCACAGGAATAATCCCCTCCCTCATCCACATCTACCACCCAAAGGGGTGGGGTCACTCTGAAGGCCACACCCCCACTCTAAGCTGCCTCCCCCACTATATGGGACAGACAGTGCCCCCCTACAGCTCAGCCTCACTGTCTGCCACCTGCCCCATGTTTGCTTCCTGCCACAGGCAAACTGCAGAGACTCCCAAGCCTTTCCATGAGGTAATTTTAGGTTAAACTATGTGAAATTGCCAACAGTCAACCTTTTTGTACCTAAAAATGTTAATTTCATATGGTTCAACTCAACACTTCTCGTTTGGCCTCTGAACCTCCATTTGGGATGGGGACTAAGGAGTTTCACTAGATGGGGCCAAAGAACAATCCCGTTTGGGCCCCTATCACTCCATCTCTCTGATAATCTTCAGCAATTCCTCCTTTTGACCCTCCAGTGGGAGCGTTTCCCACAGCTCCGACCTCAACCTTTGGTTACCTCTTAATACTCAGAGCCCATCATCACTCACAGTTTCAACTAAGCCACTTTCTAGGGAGACCCCAGAGCAAACTCTACCCAGTGTCCTGAGACTCAAACCTACATATCTCACTGCTGGAGCTGTTCCCCGCTTACAGAGGGGGGAAGGGGGTGATGGCTGTGTCCCACCTGTGACGGCCTCGCATCCCAGAGCAAGAACCGGCCCAGGTGTGTGAATAGACCTACACACACTTTCCCAGTGCTGGAGACACAGCTGGGCCCCTGCCCACCCTCACTTCTGAGAGGCACCCTCTGTATCCTTCCTACAGCTCCCGCTCAGCAAAGACTGTCAGGCTGAGGGCAAATCTCTCTGTAAAGATGGGAGACTGAGGCTCTGAGAGTCAAACACCCATCCAGTGGCGCGGATAAGAGCCCTGCTCGAAGCCAGACCTCAAAATATCATCAGCCTGGATTTAACAAAATGAGAAGAGAGAAGGAATCACTGCTTGTCTACTGTGTGCAGGACGATGTGCAGGGTCCCAGGGGACAAAGGGCGACTGTGGGGCCTCACCCAGCAGAGGGGACGAGTCTCATAACCAGGGGAGAAATCATGTCGGACACATCAGGATACGTTTATGCCTTCAGTGATCTGAGCAATAAAATATTCTCATATATGTTATGGTCACATTTTATGCAATGAATGATTTTTTGAAGAGCTTGCATAATTCAATACAAATTTTCCCAGAGCAGTAAATGTAAAGTCAGGGGCATGTGTTCCAGGAGAGCATAAATCTGCAATCACTGTGTTGCCTTTTTGCTTTAAAGCTATTTTTCTCCGGCATTGTCTTTAATATTTTTGCAGAGCCCTTTCCTACATTAAACACACATCAGAGTCTGCGGACAGGCTTCATTGTGGTATTTTACCACATCTAATTTTCCTTGCAAAGATTTTGATTTGGGTTTTGTTTTTTTCTTAAAGATTTTATTTATTTATTTACTTAGAGGGAAGGGAAGGGGAGGAGACAGGGAGAGAAAATCAATGTGTGATTGCCTCTCACATGGCCCCCACTGGGGACCTGGCCCACAACCCAGGCATGTGCCCTGACTGGGAATGGAACCAGTGACCTCTTGATTCACAGGCCGGCACTCAAACCACTGAGCCACACCAGCTAGGGCTGGTTTTTTTTATTGTTTATCAGCCTTAGCATGAGCATCTGCATTTAGGGATCTTGTAGATGGTACTGCTACCATGGATTTAAAAAAGATAACAAGTTATATTGGTGAAGATAATTATTAGCAGAACTGTTACCATGATACTAAGAAACTCTTTGATATATGTAAACAATAAGAAGCTTCACAGATTACAGATCCTGAGAAAGAATGGGAGGCATTTCTGTGACTTGACATGTAGGAAAAGTTTAAACGATTCCCAGGGACTTTTGCTGGTCTTGAAATTAGGCAATCTTTGATGGATTTTTTAAAAAATTTGGATGACTTATATTAATTCCAATTTTGTGTATAACCTGAGACAGGTCAAGTCATACTATCTTATAGCACATGGTTTAGATTTGCTGTGATAACTAAATGGGATCCCATGTGCCTGACCATTTATGCCGGGAGTTCTGAAGGTGGTGGGGTGTGCCAGGGCAGAAGCGAGGAGAGGCGGTGAGGAGGTGAGGCTTCAGGGTCGGCTGGACCTGGGTGGCAGCTGGCGGCAGCAAGTGGGAAGAGGGTTTTCTGTCCCAGGTGCTCTGCCCTGCCACTTTATCTCCTCCACCAAAAAGCAAATGGGAGCCCATTAACGGCCTCTTCTACCCCAACAGGAAAACACCCCAGGAGGATTCTCCAGTTGTGTACATTCCCTGAATGGTTCTAGAGAAGTTCTAAAAGTGTGGTCCCTGACCAATAACATCAGCACCACCTGGAAGTCTGTGGATTCTGATCCAAAGCTGCTGGGTGGGGCCTGAGCTTCTGCATTCCTAACAAGCTCCCAGGGGATGCATGGCTGGTCCAGAGATGACATTTTGAGTAGCAAGGCTGTAGGGTGCTGTTAGAACTCATCTGTACCCTCCCCCATCCCTCTTTACGCACTTGCAAATGCCTAAAATCCACCTTTATTATTACAACTAGAGAAAAAAGTGAAACACAGCCCAGGGGACAGTATCAGTGGAGAATTATTTCTCAGGATGAGCCCACTGATGAATTGCACAGAACTCTCCCTTTCGATGGTGGAGAGAAGATGAGGGCCCTGCCTTTGACCAGGGATTGAGGATAGAAAAGGAAGTTGGGGCAGCCAGCATCACTGTGAAGAGTAGAGTGTTGTGCACAGGGCCAGCCTCAAGAGTCCAAGCAGCCACTGCCTCTCAGAATGTCTCAGGTTTCATGCTGCTTTTGTTATTTAATATGTCTGACTTCATAGAAAGACGCTTTGTTTAGGGAGTGAGCTAATTGAGGCATCAAGGTATATGATACAGACCTTGCCCTCCAGGAATGTAATGCAATTTTTAACTGTTTCCAGAACAAGACTTAAGCAACCCAACTCTGCACAGAAACCACTGTGATTAGTTTTCGGTTTCTGAGTATTCCTTCATTCTGGACAGAATGAAGCTGAAAATCATGAGTGAGCCTGCTTTCTTCTCCAAAAGCCACAGGTTCATTTCATGTCAGAATATATTCAGCTTCTTGGGGAAATGACATGACAACTAATTTTCACATAAAATTCATCTTGGTGTGCACACAAAGACCAGCAGGCAGTATGCAATAGCTGTGCCTGGGATTACTGAGATTTATTTTTCTTCTTTAAACATTCCTTTTACTGTGGTTTTAATGATGTGTACACAATACAAACATTCATTTTAAAGGCCGAATAGTCTCTGAACGGTTTCTATTGTGCATTGTATTGGTAGGGGTAGAATAAGCTCATTATTCCCATACTGTCAGGAGAGCGGAAAATGATTAAACCTTTTGATAAGAAGATAAATGATAGGAAATCCATCTGAAAGCCTGCAGTGCCCCAGTCAGAGTTTCCGCACTGAACTAGCACAAAGCCTGCCTTCTGCACAGGGCGCCCTGGGCAGCCTCATCCTTCCAGCTGTTGTCCCATGTTGGCTGTGGCACTGAGAGACCTACACCTGGGACAGTAGTGTTTCCTGAAAGCAGGACCCCGAGGCATGGTCAGGCCCCTGGTTCTGCACTCCTATTAATAAGTAGTCATCACTCTTGGAGCTGTTTGTTCAGTGTGTGCTTCCGTGACGCTTTATGCTTCCAGACGTCAGAAACCAGGTCTCATTTACAGTCTGGCACATGTGGGCATGGGAATATTTGTGGGATGGATGTATGGACGGACAGATGGATGGATAGAAGAAAGGAAGAAAGGATAGATGGAAATTTGTCAAGCTTTGAAGTTACCTTCATTGAGTGCTTGGCTTGAGGCCAGACTTCTGTACAGACAGGTAATTGAGAGGTCATGCCTAAGTCACTTATCCCTTAGGGCCATGGACCGGTACTGGTCTGGGCCTGCTAGGAGCCAGGCCACACAGCAGGAGGTGAGCTTGCATGTAATGTGCTTAAATCATCCTGAAACCACCACTGACACCCCAGTCCAGAGGACAACTGTCTTTCATGAAACTGGTCCCTGGTGCCAAAAAGGTTGGGGACCATGGCTCTCAACGGCAGGCTTCTCCTCGGGAAAATCGAGGGAAGCCTGTCTTTCTCAGGAATTTTGTAGGCACACAATGATTTATTTCAACATGCTTTGAAAATTATATCCACTGAGCCTTACACTCTCAAACAGCACAAACCACCTTCACTGTGTCTGCTTTGGGCGCTATAACTTACTTTCAGGGCCTTGAAGACACTCAAAGTACATGGCCCTCCAGCGACCAGCTACCTCTCACTTCACTTCAGGTCGTGGCAGGGCAGGGCCTGGACCTCCAATCCCAGGTTCACTACCATGAAGCAGGGGGTCAGTAAGAGAGTGCAGAAGAACCGCTCCGCTTGTATCTGAGCCCACTTGCCTCCCATTTCTGCGTTTCTGCGCTTCGGGGAGAGCATTGCAGGGTTAGAGTCAGTGACCAGCACAAGTCCACTCATTTCATTGACACTTCCAAAGTCCTGTAGAGCAGGGATATGGATTTCTTAAAAAAATCTAATTGTCATTTCTCTGAAGGAAAGGGAAAACTTTCTTTTCTTATGTACAAGTAAATAAACAAAAGAAAAACCCCAAACTTCACGTTAGACATCCTGTTTATGCTCTTGATCTCTCGTCTGACAAATGAACACCGTTGTCACTTCCGCAGGCCTTATTCAGCTCTCTACCTTAGAATTAATTGCGATAGGTGGACAGAACTCCAGGGAGCGTTGAAGAATACATTCGACTCTGTTGCCAGCGCACTTGAGATTTTGTCTCACTGATGTGAAAGCAATGGCACTTTGTAATCCTGAGTCAGGAGTTTATCAGATTAGAGCTTTGTCTAGTGTCAGAGTAAAGTAGAGCACAGCTTATTTTCCCGAACAGCACCAGCCAAATGAGGCCGATTGTTCCACTTGGTGTCCTTGTATATGAAATGATTACTTACATGGGTTTATTTGTAGCTGGTTCTTTTCCTCAGAGGGCAGGATACATTGAGTTTTTAGACCCCAAATTTACCCTGCTAATGCTGGCTAGTAAAATATAAAAAGAGCGGCACATCCAAGAAATGACGTTGGGCCCGCAGAAGTCTTAGGTTTAGGAACCGAAAGGTATAAGTGCTAGTCCTGGCCTTGACATTTACTTCCTGTCCCTATGTCCAGAGTGGACCTCAGTAGGTTCTGCCTGCCCATCGCCCTTGTCCCTGTCTTCAAGTAGCAGCAGCTCTTTCCTGCTCATACATCACGTTTTCCTTTGGGCTGATCCCACGCCCCAGCCCTCGGGAGCGTTTGTGCAAGGCCAGGGCATCCAGAGTCAGGTGACTAGTTCAGCGCTGAGCAAGCGATTTAAAGCGGGTCAGTGGAATTCAAGCTGTGTTTTTACTGAAACTACTGAAAAGAGTCTCTCTTTATTTTCGCTGTGGTTGCCCAGTTGATAGACCACCGAGCTAAATCTTCTGGTGGCCTCATAGGAGAGCAAACGCATTGCCAAGAAATGGAGAAAAGATGTGTGTGGGACAGCATTATTTGAGCGCCTGGATATCGCCGTACCTGCACAAATGGTGTTCACACCTTCCAGGTACAGGAACTAGGTGGTGCTCCCCTTCTTTACCTTTTCCTTTTCCCTCTCTCCCTTCCTCCCTCCCCTCTGTTTTTGCCCCTTCCTTTCTTTCTTCCTGTTTCTGGTTTGGTTATTATCATTCGCAACCAGAAGAACAGTAACATTAGCAAATGCCTTCACCTCTCTGCACTTCACTGTATAATGGATGAGATGGGATTTCTCTTACCTAAGAGTAACTAGGACCCAAACATACATTCTAGAGGCACTGAAGCACTTGAAGAAGTGTATTCGCTCTGGGACACCTACTAAGCATTCAGGGACTGGAAAGAGGCAGCACATCTCCAAACCTTTCTCAGCTCTGCACCCTGGGAGCAGCGTGGCTTCGTTGTCCGCAGGGGCCATCTCCTATGACCAGCTGGGTTGGCGAATGGACTGGCCGCTCTGACCGAGTCAGATCCGTACCAGAGGGTGGCAGCTTAACCTTTGTTGGCACACTGCAGTCCCTAAAGTATATGCACCTGGCCCAGTGAATGACCTGAACTCGGTGGGGTGCACAAAAAACAATTTTACTCTTACTGGTGACCCCTCAAACCCATTCTACTGACCAGTTTTTACTCACCTGTGGGAAGAATGTTTGGGTGAATGCTATGGTTTCTCCTGTCACTCTTAGATAATAAGTCTTCTGGTTGTTTTAAGTTTTAAGAATAGATTCATTTCAATAATTAAAATATCCAATCTGCTATAATAATTAAAATCTCAAACTTCATTAAAAAATTAAATCTGCCCCCTCCTTGCTTCACCAGGCTGCTTCTGGCTCCTGCAGGGCTTGGAGATGGCAAACAGAGGGGAGGTGATTAGTAGGAAACGCCATGTTGGACTGGCATCCCTGTAACCCACATTGTTGCCTCCTGGCTTGACGGGTTCCCAACAGGGGCCTTTTCTGTTTGTTTTTGTGGGGGACATTCTCTTCTTGGGGGCCCTCAATTGCAACAGGCATTATCGTCCATTAAAATGCCTTTTCTCCTCCAGTCTGCACACTCACTGGTCTACTGGCCCTGTCCGGTCCCATTTTGCTCTCGGTAGCCCATGTGGGTCTAAGATTCTGCCAAGCCAATTGCCTTCCTGGGGTCCCACATCCAGGGAAATTGCCGTTCGTGGACATGCAGTTAGCCCTCAATATACTTCTTTACTTTGTCACAAGGCTGCTTCAGCAAGCCACTGCCTATGGACTTCTTGTGGTATGAGTCTGACCCAGCCTCTGTCCCCAACATGCTCCAGGGGTCAAACTTTCCAAATGATTCTTTTGAAGCCTACCTCAACTGGATCAAAAAGAGGGAAGTCTCTTCTCTTCTTCTTGACCCCAGTGTATGGGGGAGCACCCGCAGGGCTCAGGGCACACTCTCCCCTCCTTCAAAGGAAGTCTGGCAGCTTCCCCTAGCCTCAGCCCTTTTGTATTCTCTAGGCACGTTATGGGTAGGGGACAAATCTTCGCAATGGCTTGCATAAGTAGTATAACACCTTGCTTTGGATGGCGCTTTCTTGGCTCCTACCGTTCACTGATACTTCCTGGCATCTGGGGCCTCAACCAAAACTGAGGCATAGTGAGTCTCATTTTAACATCGCAGGTCATACTTCGGAGTCCACGTCAGAGTTTTCTGGTTCTGCTTCTAACTATAAGTGGAATCTTCTTGGTGGAGTGGAGGGGTCTCCCATCCCATCCTTGGCCTTCCCTCCCAAATCTTCTCTCTGTCCAGAAACTGATAGGATCTGGGTCACAGTGGCCGCACCTCGCTGCTGTGCTCATTTGGGAGGATTTCAGTCAGTGGCATATGATGGGACTTCCTGTGCTCTTACCAGTAAATTGCATCATTATTTAGCTTCCAACATAAATTATTGGTTTAAACACTTTTGTTAGTTAGACTCCCGAAAGGAGGCCCAGAGAATTGAAGTAGCTCACCCACAGTCACTCAGCAGAACAGAGGCAAGAGGGTGGGGCGTGACCACCAGTTCATTACTCTGGCCTCTGGACCTTGCAAGCGCCTTCCTGAGCTCATTATCATCTGTTAAAAATCCCTCTCCTGTTTTGCACACAGCAGCTGAGATATCTGCAGATTCATATTAAACGGAATGCAAACATTTCCAGAATTCATTTCCATTTCCAGCTCCGAGGAGGTGTTAACTTCGGAGCACTTTGCTGATCATTTTTCCTGTAGCAGCAATAATTGTTTTGAGGAACTTGACACACATCTCACCAGGGCTCAGCGCTACTGAGCAGGCAGGGAGCAGTGAGAAACTGAATTCCAAGAGCCAAATCTGCACTGCGCTGTCCCCAGAGTGAGCTGTACACCCGCCCCGGTTTCATTAACAACAATGGTAGATGTGCGCTAAGGCCTTTCTCGTTGCCAGAAATATATTTCATCCTTTGGGAATCTGTTCTGATCCTTGCCCCTTCTTTGCACCCGGCCTCCACAGCATTTGCTCTGTAATTTATAAAAGATGTGTGTTGCACCTGGGTGCCTCAGAAAATTTAAAATAATTTAAAAGCATTCAACACCAGCCTTAAATTAAAGCTCCCCGAACCCTTTGCCTGACGAGTGTAATTAAACTCAGACCCACACAGATAAGTCTTTTAATACATCCTAGGGAACAGGAGGCTGGGGTGGGTGGAGGAGCAGTTCCAGAGATGGCCGGGAGAGAGTGATCCTCCTGCAGGCAGCATGGCATGCTGAAGGCAGATCACAAAGTCGTAAATAAAGCTTGGGAGAGCACCGTTATTCCAAGATTTCCTTGTGCTTAACAGACATTATCTTATTCCTCTCACTTCACCCATCAGGGAGGATGGCCTTGGCTTCCCACTCAACGCCCTGGCCAGCGAGGTCTAGGCAAAGGAGCCTGAGTTTTTCCTAGTGCTAGGGTCAGCTTTCTCCACCAGGGGAGGCTTTCACATGCAAAATACTTGAGATTGGGACTTGAATAATATGCTAAAGCAATAAAAACCCTTCCCACTTGACCTAAGATTGTATTTTCTAGAGCAGTTATTTTTAAACTCAAGTCTGAGGAACCGTGGGCACCATGGGGAAAAAAGCACCACTTTTGGAATTAGACCTAGGTTTGAATCTTGACTCTGCTACCCACTGGTGAGTGGCCTCCAGCAAGTGCCATTGCCTCTCAGTTTCAGCTGGGGCAGGGCGGGAACAACGTCCGCTCCGCAGCAGCTGTCTTCACGATGGCCGAGCTGGACACTGCTTTATATTTTTCACGGTCCGCCTACCGCTGTGGTGCAAGCTGGGTGAGTTCACATGCTACCGAATCCTTGGCGCATTTTTTCCAGGCTGGGAAAGCATCCCAGTCTTCTTATTTTCAAATCTAAAAGCAAGGGCACACCATATGCTCCCAGGTAGTACATTCTTGTGCTCCAAGATCACTGGCGTTGGGGTTCTAGAGAAGCAGAATCACTCGATTTAGACAGAAAAGAAAAACGGTGAGCTTAGGACCTGAATAATTCAGATAAGGGCTTATCTGTGTACTTAGTGGGACTGGAGGCCCTCAATGGGATGGTTTCCTAGAGTTGTGCAGTCCAATATATGTGTGTATTATTCATATGTACATGTATTACATATGAAATATTAGTAAACATTTTATATTGATTTTGTGTTGCCATCATCATATTTTGAACAGTTTGAGTTAAATACTGAACTTAACTCCCCTGGCTCTTTAAGTTTTTAATGTGGCTACTCGAAAATTAAAGGTTACACATGTGGCTTGTATTCGTGTAGAGTTGTAGTTTGTTTCCATCACAAGAGGTAGATGCACAAGAGGATCAGCTCAAACAGGGAGATTTCTTATCTTGGCCCATGTGTAACTGCTCAGACACCTCCGAACCCAAACCCAGTGTGGGTGCAGCTCGGGGTGACTGACTCTGGAAGATGCATGTAGGTCCACAGTGGCTCAAAGGCCTCCATCAGTGGGGTCGGCAATGATCTGTAATTTACGTGTGGTTCGGGGGTCTTCTTTCTCCTCCCACTACTGGTGGATAGTCTCTCCAGATTTCCCGTTTGTATTCCTGAGAGAGAGAGGATCAGATTGGCCCAGTTGATGGCATTTACAAGTCAAGAAAAAAGGCTTCAGGAGAAACCAACCCTGCCAACATCCTGATCTCAGACTTCTAGCCTCCAGAACTGTGAGGAAATCAATTTCTGTTGCTTAAGCTACCCAGTGTGCCTTATGGAAGCCCTAGCAAACTAAGGCAGCCCTCAAAGATGAATTTGTCCTGGGCGCAGTTTTTCTGCTGCGCAGCCCGCCTGGGCTGCAATCTTGTGCCTGAAGAGGCAGCCAATGAGATTTCATGGCTGGAAGCCAGACCATCCAGGTGTTCACTCCTCCCTGAAACCTCGGCTGGAGGCCCAGGCAGAGTGGAAGCTCTCCCCTCACCCTTGCTGTGCTGGCACTTTGGCCAGCCACTCCTTTCTTCCCATTAGCTCCTGGAGGATGAGGTCCGGTTTCCACACCTGCTGTTTACTCTAATTTTCCTTCTGAGTTGGCAGCAAGAATACAAGGACTTGCCCTGGCTTCTCAGAAGCTAAGAGGCAGCCATTTTTGCTTTGAAAGTCACAAGCCTGGGAACTGCAAGGACTACTGCCTCTTTGGTGGAACGGGCCCCAAAAGAGCAGATGGCAAGGATGCCAAGAGCCAAGAGAAAGCTTAGTTGTCACCTGAGGCCTTGAAACTTTTAAAGTGACTCAGCAAAGCTGTGTATACAAAACTTTATCAATTATGCATCATAAATAAGTCACTTGAACGTACAATATGGAATAATTATTATAAATCCCACTCCATCCCCTTTCAAAATGCAGAGGCGAGCGGAACAGACTGCCCTTGACAGGCCTTGCAACTGGGGAAGAATGCCCAGAGCAGGTTAAGGGGAGGCAGTGGGGAGCTGAGGAATGCTGGGACTCTTCAGTCCATCTCTGTACCTGTCTCTGTCCTCCTGTGACTGCAGAGATCTGGATGTGACAATCCTCACCTGTCCTCTCTGGTGAGTTTTTGAGTCCCAGGAAGGGCCAGCTGTTTGGCGCCTAACAGCATGCGGCTCCCCTCACCAGCGCTGGCCTCTGATGGGCATGCGGAGGCACGGGGCACTCACCAGCACACTCTCCAGAGAGGCTCCACCTGCACCTCCAAATCGAGGGGCTTGTCTCAAACCAACAGCCTTGGATTGTCTTTGAATGTTTACTACGGAAACCACTTGCCAAGCATTGTGTTTTCTCGAAAGAAAACTTTTTAAAGGAAATTAGAGTGACAAAATAATTTAATTTTTAATAAGGGAGAGTTGCGATGCTTACAGAGAGGATTCATTTACAGTGGGTATATCCAAGCAATGAGATCACCAGTAACTTTTCCAGTTTTCTGCTCCATTTTTGGTATTGGCATATATTCATTTTCCAGTAAAAATAAAAGAGACAAAGCCTATATGTGCCTCCCTTCTACACCTGAATCAGATGGCTGTAGCTGACTGTCCATCCAAACATAGATTCTGGGATGACGTCCAATCCGT
The DNA here is from genome assembly GCA_007922815.1 of Macrotus californicus. Classification (NCBI taxonomy): domain Eukaryota; kingdom Metazoa; phylum Chordata; class Mammalia; order Chiroptera; family Phyllostomidae; genus Macrotus; species Macrotus californicus. The sequence goes on from VMDR010001236.1 coordinate 11,354, forward strand.
GGGACCTGCCAAGTCAAGACCTTCACTTGGAGTCTGGTCACTAATCAGACCTGTGGGCTGGAGAGAACATCCATAGGAGGCAGGATCCAAAGCATGTCCTCTGGCAGAGCAGGCTGCACGTCTCAGCCCAGCTCACTCTGCCTTGCCTGACCTGTCTTCCTCCCTGAGCGCTGCTCCTTCCTCCAGATGGTGTGAAAGGAGCTGGTTTCCCCAGAGAGAGAGTGGCAGTGTCTTTTTCTCTAAGGCCTGGAGGGGCAGAGCCGAGAGGGGTATAGCTGCAGCTTTCTGCCTGCGTGAACCACAGCTAAGCGTACTGCCATCCCTGCACCCTACCCCAGCCCCTCCCGTCACCTGCCAAATCCACTTCCTCCTGTGGAGCTTGTGCCTCAGAAGGAGGGGGGAGGGAGCTAGGGAGTGAACAGGCATTATTCGCCAACCATCAGCCAAGGGCTCTACATAAACTAATCTAGCTGGATTGTCACGAAAACTAGGGGAGATGAGTGTACTAACCTACTTCTAAAAGTGAGAAAACTAGGGCTAAGGATATAAGAAATCAGTCGACAACATCATGTAGCCAGTAAGAGAGATGGTCAAGATTCGAATCCAGGTTTTCTGACTTTGAAATTCATGCTTGTGGTTTTACTTTGGGTGCATCCTGCAAGGTTACAACCAGTTCTAAGACTCTAAGGGTGTTTTTTTTTGCTAAATTTACTTCTGTGGTCTGAGAGGCTCTTTTGCCTGGCTTTGTGATAGGGGTAGATACAGAGACAAAGCTGTGTGGTCCATAGAGTGTTATCCTGCAAGACAAACGGGAAGGTGTGACAGGAGGGCTAGAGAATCGCAGACAAAGTGGGTCGTGTGGCTCTGCCACCCTTCTTTTCACCAGACGGGGCCTCCCCCAGCAGGGAGCGTCCTCTCCCTGCACCAGCCCCCAGTCCAGCCCTCTGCCACTGCGGCACCTAGCACTTCTGTTCCCTTTAGTAGAAGTTAAAGAAGTGTTGAACCCCTGTCAAAATACAGCTGTGAGCAGATGAGCCTTTAATTATATGCCCTCCTGTGAAGTCTCCATGCGAAATGTGTTAGAGTCACATAAAGCTTACATCACCACTGTGGCACATTTAGTGATGTGACTTATTGTCCTTTGAACGTAGTTTGGGAAGTTCTGGTAAGTTCAACTGCGTAGTCACTATTTTTACACAGCCAAATGTGGCATTTCTGGGGTCAGCTGGGGGTGGGTCAGAGGTGAAGGCAAGGAAAGCAAAATTGAGTACTCTGAAGAAATTTGGTCCAGAGAAGCAGACCCCTTTGAAGTTGTTAAAACAATAACTAGGGAAAGAATTTACCAAATGTGTTGTATTTCTCTACCATATTTATGATTTCGGTCACCACAATACATCACTGAGCTATTCCTTATTTAGTATTTTAATTCATAATTTAACTTGATTCACTTTTTAAGTATTTTGACCTCACCTCAGGCAATAATATTCATGAAATTACTTACTAGTTTTATCGTTTTCTAAAACATTCTTAAATTAGGACACGACAATTGAAATAAAAAGTATTTGTGTAGCACTTATAAACCATCTCACGTGCCACACTTTGGTAATCAAGGCCCTAGGGGACCAGGAACAACTTCTGCCTGGGGCCCTCTGCGCTGAGGGCTCTGAGAGCTGGGAGCCGCCAGCTCCCTCCCTCCCGGGTGTCAGAAAGGACAAGGACAGTGGGGACAGGCCAGTGCCTGCCTCTGCAATGGGAGCTTCATTCCCTGAGAACACAGTCTAGCTTGGGTACTGCTTCGTGAACAGTAGCCATATTTTCAGAATCCCAAATCAGGGTACGTGGTTTACACACAGGATAAAATATTTAAAAACGAGACAGTTCCACTAAAATATGAAGAGCAACTTTGTTAGAGTCAAAGGTCTGAGGGGGCCTTCTCCAGCCCCTTCCTCAGCCTGGTGCTTAGGGGGAAAGTGGACCCCCCTGGGGACAGCTGGTGCCCTTTGTTGCCTCACTGGGGTTTTATGGACTGCCTTTAAAATAGCTCTGTGTGTTCCCAAACTCACAGGTCACACTATCTTATTACTCAATGCCCGAGGCTTTTTCACAAGCACACATGGCTGTGGTCAAAACTAACTGTACAGAGATGTGGGGATGGGGTGAGGGGAGAAGCCCTGACTTGATTCGAGGACCAGGAGGCTCAGCACTGAGAAGAAAAGTACTGTCGAAGCCCAGGAGTCCCCCACCAGTGCGCTTTTCTGCCTCAGAGAAGGAGGACAGGAGAGAAAAGAGCTCCCGCTGGGATGGAGGTCTTTATAATATTTCTCCAGAGTAAACCGTTTACTGTGTGCTTTTCCTGCCTCGGTCAGCTCAGGAAATTTTCTTTGTGTGTGCTGGTCGGTTAGGACTCTGGATTGCAAGTGACACAGGGGCCACCTTGAATTGTCTTCAGCAAGGCAGAATGAATTGCTTCGTGCAGGCTGCAGCACACAGGGATAGGATTGGTTGCAGGCACGGCTGGACATGACCCTCAGACAATGTCCTCAGGACTCATTTTCTCTTTGTTTTTCAGCCTGTTTTCCCTGAGTTGGCCTCGGTGTTGACTTTCTACTGTACTCACGTGGTGGCAGCACCCACACTGTCTTTGGTTACCGGGACATACTCAACGGCAACTCACTCCCCCGCAGCTTTTCTGCAGGTCCAGTGTGGCAAGAAGGTCAAAGGCCTTTTCCACCAAGTTCAGACCTGTCTCTGAATTGCAAAGGAGAAAAACTGGAGGGCAATGACTAGGCATTGAATGTGGCTCAGAAAGATGTCTTTAGTGGTGTTTGTACCTTGAAGTGCAAAATAATTTATGAATTTTTATCCCCAAATGAGCACCTAGACTATTTGATTTCCACACAGTTTATAAAATGTACATTAAAAAAATAGGAAAATATTTTTAAAGACAGCAATGCAACAGCCCTTTGCAGTAACTGAGATTTTTGGAAATGCCCTCTGGGTCTGAGCATGGCTCCCTGTGGCCAAGGATGCGGGGCAGGTGCCTGGTGAACCTTTCTCCCTCCTCCGCCTGTCTCTTCAACCTTCTCCTTATCTCCAGCCAATTCCCCTAAATTGTTTCCCTTTTACACTTTCTACTTTTGTCCCCTAATTTATCTGACAACATAGCCTCAGGACATGGGCCACACAGGAAACCAGCGGGACGTGGTTTAGAATTTCCTGACAGAGAATGCAGCATAACTCAAACTTACTGCTAGACACCAACATTTCTTTCCTCAGAGAACCTTTAAAATAAAGTCGATACCCTTCATGGGTCTGTCTGGAGGAAGGGTCTCAGACGACCTCACAGGGTCACCTTCAGCGACGAGACTGGCTAAATGGCAGCATCTGTCTGAGGTCACTCCTTCTTCATGCCGGCTCTTCCTCCAGCCTGGCTCCTCTGGTCACCGCCAGTAGCAGCCACCTCCTCTGCACTGAACACGTGCCAGCTGCTGACTTGGCTCGGAGGCCCACGGCTGTGCTGCCCGTTTATCACGGAACAAAACAACGTGAAGCTGATTTGACTCTCCTGGGTTTGCTGAGAGCCTGCACTTTCCATACCTTCTTTGTCGGTAGATTGTCATGATACCTGCACGAGGAGAACGGAGATTATCACTGCATAACAGCCCACCCCAAACACAGAGGCTGAGATCACCCACAACTATTTATTTACCATGTGAGTTTGCAATTTGGGGAGAGCTTCGTGGGGAAGGCTCATCTCTGCTCGGTGGGGGATCAGCTGAGGCAAATTCAACTGGAAACTGCAGGATGAACTTCCAAGGTGGCTCACTCACCCAGCTGGCAAGTTGGCACTGCCATCCCCCTGGGCCTCTACAGGGGGCATGTGGGTTTCCTCCCAGCCGGGTGACTGGGTCCCAAGGGTGAGCATCCCAAGAGACATAAAGTAAAACTTCGCAGTTTGTAAAGACCTGGGTCTGGACGTGGGCACACAGAATCTGTGCCAGCTTCTGTTGGTCAAAGTGTCACAAGGCCTGGACTCGAGGGGAAAGCACAAAGACCTGGGGCTCTCCATGGAAGGGGTGGCAAAGAATCTGGGGGCCACGCTTTAAAATTGCCAAATTGAGATGAGGAAGCTCTAAGAAGCAGAGTGACTTGTCTGAGACCATTGTGGTGTATGCCTTTTGAGGTGCCTGTCTCATTCGCTGCCGCCTTCACTGACATTTGCTGTCTATCCATGGGTGGCCCCTGAAGCCCTGTGCATACCATGGAATTAGGTGCCATAGCACTTCCATAGTGTCTGTGAATAGCACCCCTTGGAGTTCTGCAGTGCTGCCATCTTGAGTGTGCCGCTGCGACTTGCTCCCAGGAGTTTGGACTTGGGCTGCAGATGGACTGGCATGTTGCCTGCTGGGATTTACATTCCTTGGGTACTGTCTCAGGGTCAGGGGGCCAAGGGCCCAGACCAGGGAGCCCCACTCATACATGTTTGTTGTGGCAAGAAGTTACTGCTCTTCTCTGGGCCTCAGCCTCCTGTAAATGAGGAAGGCGAATGATATTAGTAATCTGAATTCTTGGGCTTTGAGGCAGGGCAAGAATGTCCGAAGCTGGCCTAAAGCACTTTCAACACTTGTCTCCTGTCTCCTGGTATTTTCACTCCTGTTTTAGAACTGCCAAAAAAAAGAAAACCGAAGATGGGGTAAGAGGTGTTCATTTTGTGATTGATTCACAATACGAAGCCACAGATTGTCTCCTTCAGAGAGGAACGGCAGAGCCTGAGCTTCCCGGGCACCGAAATAACCCAGACAGCGGGGCAATAGAAAGCTCCAATGGGGCCTGCCTTACCTTACAGGGCCGCTGTGCGGGTTGGAAGGGGTCATGACTGCAGAAGAGCTCCTCAACCACGAGACACTTCATGACAGCGTCTGGGGCAGACTGGCAGTGTCTGGAGAATTTTTAGTTGTCACACGTGGAGAAGGGGTATAACTACCGGAATCTAGTGAGCGGCAACCACGGATGCTGCTGAACATTCTAGAGTGCACAGAATTATCCAACCCAAAATAGCAATAGTACAGAGGTTGAGAAACCCTGCTATGTCCTATATCCAAGGGAAACCTTGAGCTTATAATTTACATTGACTCAAAAAGTTTACATTATGGCTTGAGTTTTTAATACTCATCTTTCCTTTCTGGATTATGACTTCATAATCTGTATGACAACTGAAATCTCCCTGCATATTGAATTAATTTCATGGGGTTCATTCAAATTCCCAAATCCACACCACCTTACCCAAGATTTCTGCTTTATCTGTGGGGTAGCTATTCTGGCCCATGTCAGCTCATATGTGAAACTCACATTCTGGCTCAAGTGTGAGTAGGCACCCACACGTACCATCATACCATGCACACAGACATTGTGTGTGTGTCAGAGGGAGCTGAGATGGAGTAGGAGAGTTGCAGTGGAGCAATATCCCTGCTCTTAATGCTCTCACCCGTCGTAACCACGTGAGCTGCAACAACAAGTATATGCAAAGTGAGCACCTAATAATAATAGGTGGCTATGAGAGAATGACATTTTTTTAAAGACATTGGATTTTATTTTTTTAGTTTTGTTTTTTTAATTACTTTATTATTGTTCAATTTAGAGAGAATGATATTTTTAATGGAATGTTCTACAAATGAAAAAGCCAAGGGAAGTACTTTTCAAACATTTTTTTATCATGACATTTGGGGAAAAAATCTGACATCACAGCCATGTATACCCATCAGTATATATAATTTAAGCAAAAGTTTCATAAAAAAAATACCCTTGTTACATGCATTGCTCTCAGATATTTTCTATTTGACTTTGTGCAAGTTGTACAGTTAACTAAATTGACTTCAGGAATCACCATTGGCTCTGATCTGTAGCTGGAAAATGCAGCATGGCGATGGCCCGGGGCAACAGCCTTGCCCGTGAAACGGGGTGGGTGTGGGGAAGGCTAAAGCTGCTGGAGCTGGCAGACTGGGGAACTGCCAGGCTCAGGTACTACATGATCAGTCACAGTGGGATCCAAGTTCCTCAGAACTTGTGAGGTTAGTGGATCAGGGATTCAAGTCAGCGTGAATAGAGGGGAATCATCAGATGTCACTAGATGTCTAAAAGGAGGTCAGAGAGACGGCCACCTCAGAGGCAGCGTTTTCCTCCGAGTCCACTGAGTGTGTGTGGTTCAGGGGCAACCTAATCGTCTTTCCAGCCCCACACACCCCACTTCCAGGCTTGAAGCACTGGACAGCTGCTTGGCCCAGGTGGAAAATCAGTGTTGATGAATTCATTCTTTTGACAAATGTTTACTCAAGCACCAACTAGCTTAATACTGGATCCTGTTTTGTTCCTCTTAAAGCATCCTAGTCAATGTAATACTTGATGCTAAAGGGTTCACAGCTATAACCTGGGGCACTATCTGATAACATTATTTTCTTCCTCCCATACTTAACTTTCTGCGTTAACACATGAAGCCAAATGCAAGAAGGCAAAAATGTAAAAATCTGTACTTTTTACAGAGAACTTGAGTATGGTTCCCGATCCCATTGAAACATAGACTTCAGGGCAAGATCGTACGGCTCCTATTAGCTTACATGCCTGAAAGAGCGCTGGGAGAAAGAGCGCCGCAGTGCATCCTCGGTCTAATGATGAAGGGCTCGGGTCGTTGGACTCCAATTATTACTTCCAGCATAACGTCCAGGCGTCAGGCGCTTTGGGAGATGCCTGTGTTTGAAAAGATCACAGGTTATTTACCTCTTCTCTGCTCAATATCCATCTGTAGCTCTGAAAGAGCAACACGCAGCTCCAGAGGTTGCTGTCTCCAACCGTATCTTTTGGCAGAGTCTGGAGGCTGTTGGGCCCAGGTGTGAGCCCCAGCTGAGCTGCTCGCCAGCTTGCCCATCTAGATGTCAGTTTTCCATCTGTACTAGAGGGTTCTTGGGAAGATTAAGTAACATTTTGAGCCTGAAACGCATAGTACAGTACCTGACACAAAACAGATCCCTAAAAATAGTTACCTCTTTTGCAACCCTTCCTTTCTTCCTCCCTCCCTGTGATAGATGGCTTATGATTCTCCACTCTTTAGCCTTCTCTGTATACTGTTTGCCCTGTAACTCTCTGCCCCGCTGATCATGATCTTGGCCTCTTGGTTTGATTTGGGCTTGGCCATATGACTTGCTTTGGCCATTGAGATATCAGCAGATACGACATGAATGGAGGCTTGAAATGTGTTTTGATGGTCAAGCTTAATTGCTTGCACTGACACTTTTTTCCCAGGAGAACAACATGCCTCAAAAAGCTGCTGGGCCAAGGACGATGAGACACATATGGAGGAGCCCTGGGCCCAGCTTGCAGCTTGGAGTTAAGTCCAGCTGAGCTCAGCCTAGTTCTGCTGAACCCCAGCTGATCTTCAGATGCAAGAGGGAAAAATAAATGCTTATGATTGCATGCCTCTGAGTTTATGTAACATTATTGTAGCAATAGCTAACTGATAACTACAGTACAGTGTTCACACTCCATAAAAAATGCTGCATATATTAGCAGAGAAAGTAACTGTTCAAGGAAGTAGTAGAACAAAGTGAATCACTGGTGCATAGAAGGGACTAGAGTTTTATGCTCCTCCTAAGCCCTAGCACCGTTTTGTGGTGTCAGGTACTGAAACTTCCCCTCCTCTTTGTGGGTGGGAGATTTCATGTCAAAATGAAACTATTTGGAGATGGCACTATTTCCTTTAAGGTATTAATGCTAGGGTTATTGTTTTTCTGGCAGGGCCAAACTAGTCATAGAAAAAACAAGCATACTTTGTACAGAACCAGATTGTATTGATTTCAGAAGAAAACTGATTCTTATTGGGTGAGGTTGTTAGCTGTTACCTTATAATCATAAGGTAGCTTATCATTCATGGGACAGGGCCTCTTTCTCTCCACTTTGCAGCCAGCAAAAGAAAGCAAAGGAAAAGGGGCACCACCTTGCACAACTCCAGGAGACAGGCTTCACGTGGGACCTGTCAACTTGGAGGGTTGTGTCTTAGTAGATGGGGGCAGGACACCAGAAGAAGCAGAGCGAGGAGATGGACAAGAGGCTAAGAGGGAGGGAGGAGACAGAGTCAGGAGACCTCAGGGCTCCCGGAGCAGGTCGGGCAGTTTATGCACCGGGCGAGCCTCAGTGAGCTGATGGGGTGAGTGAAGACACGAATTCCAGCCATGCTCCACTTACCAAGCCGGGTGTCCAGGCATGAGGCTGTGTCTGCCTCAAGTATGATCGAGATGGAGGGGGAGCTTTCTTTATTTTTCCAGTTCTCACAGAAGCACAGCCTAAACTCACAGCTGCTCTAGGGGGAGAGCAAAGCACTGCTTATGTGGGACCTCTCTTCAAGGCCTGAACTCTGGAGTCTTGTTCATCCACCTCAACCTTGTATGGATCAAAGAACAATGTTAGTTAAATAAGCCACATTTTCTGGCTCATCTACTGTGGCTGCTGTAGGATACCTTCTTGAACCTTCAGTAAAGCACCCTGCTGAGTTCAGAGTGGGCTGCTTCTGGGGAAGACAGGGTGGAGGTTCTTCCAAAGAGGAAGCACCTGCTTCCTGATCACCTGGTGGCACCCAGCCCTTTCCCTTCAGACTGCTAGAAGGAGTTGCTTATAGAGCACAGACAATTCCTCAAGCCTGGGGGAGTGTAAGGAGTGCTTGTGTGCTTGCCCAGGGCCTGCATTAAGTGATGAGGGACATCCCTCCCTGGGTGCTGACGGACAAAAGGGAGGGTCCGACACACTCTGGCTACAGTTCTATTCTATTTCAAAAGCAAAAATAATTTTTAGCTTTTAACTTTGTTCAAAGAGCTCCCATCTCTGTATTTCCTAGTTTTAATTGTCTCTCTGTATTACACTCAAGATAATAGATCCAATTTTTGTGCAGCCCCATGCTTACCCAGTTTGGACAGCCTGCTTTATAAAAGAATACAGCTAAAAATGTGGAATTAGATTAGATAAAGACGTGAATCTTTATTTAGTATGAGACCGGGAGGGGCTGCTGTGAGTACAGGGTCCTGACGCTTGAGTTATATTACATAGGACTTCGGTCGCAGACCACTTGACTTAATTTTCTCCCTTTTGTCTAGGAGGGAGACAGCCAGCAGCCAGGGCCTTCCTCAGAAAGGAGGGGAAGAAAGGTTCCCTCCATGTTTGCTGTGGGGGATGCCCCCCACTCTGTGCTCCACTGTGCGCAGCCAGGCCCAGGGTGCCCCACCAACAAGGTCGCCAGCCCTCTTCTGCAACGTCACCCTCAGAGGGAGCCAGTGCAGGCGTGGCCAGGCTGCTGGGGTGCAGTCGCCCCTCCGGACCGTCAAATGAGTGTGTTACTCATGCAGAAGCCTCCGCCTGTGCCAGCTGTTGCCTCGGGCCTTTGCTCATTTTCTCAGTGGGGCCTGCGGGTAGAACAGCGGACTCCGGTGTGCCGGAAGCACCTCCTGCCATGTCCTTTTTCTCAAGCGGCACACCCAAAGCTCCCCAAAGGCCGGTTGGTCTAGAGTAGTCTCTCCCAAGGCCGCCTTTTCCTAAAATGTCCACAGTTTGCCATTCTTTTAGGTAAGAAATGGTATTAGGTGATTTGCCTTGCTAACTAGTCTAAGAGAGAATAGAGGGAGCACTTTAACAGATAGTTATTCAGGCTTCAGAAAGAACAAGGGAACAGGCCCAGGTGTGGAGAACTAGAAAGCCAAAACTAACACGCATCTCTTCAGAGCCCCAGTTTTGGATCAATTATTTTTAGCTGTTGGTTATCCTCTTGTGACTTCTCCCAAGATGAGCCTGCTTTGCCTGGCTAGAGTCATGTGTCCCCTTCTTGTTCATGACAGGCCAGTTCATCTTGATCGTCTTGTCAAGATGGCATAACACGAGGACACGAGGCTCTGGCAAGGTTATGAGAGCCACTATGGGACGTGAAAGAGGGGCAGAGTGGCACACGCACTAAACGTGTCTTTTAGGAGTGGTGGCACCTTCTTCAGCAATCTGTCATCTAAGGGGACCTTTGCGCAGCAGTGCCACTTCACCATTGGACTAATTAACAGTGTCAGGTGTGAGGGGGTGGGACAGAGGGTGATGGATGGAAGGCTGGGCTTCAAGCAAGGTCTGGAACAGGGAACGTGATGTGAGGAGAGCCTGGGAGGAGATCCAGGAGGAGGAGGAGGACCGGACCCCAGAGGGGCACCGAGGGCATGGGAAGTCAGTGTCGAATGGGACGGGCGTGTGACAGGAGGACGATAGGCCTGGTCAGATGTTGAGTTCACCAGTTTGTATGGGGAGGACTGTGACTTCCAGACTGGAGTTTTCCCATCACCAAGCACTGCTATGCTAGCCATTTTCAAAAGTTCACCTAAGCATCCCAGTCCAAATAGGGTCAGAGAAGAAAGGAGACAAGCTCCGAGGAGAGAGCAATTTTGCCTTTACCCGGGGCATTTAAAGCTCTGAGGAACATCCCTACAAGGGATTCTGGGAGATCGGAGGTGTTGAATGGTCATAGGCGCAGCTTGCCTGAGAGGTTTGTGGGCAAGTTGTAAAAGCCATGACCAGCTATGGAAGACTGGTTCTCAGAAAGGGCAAAGGGAAAATAAATCTACTTCTGGATTTTAAAAAGGCAAACAAACTTATGATATCATGCAGGCTGGTGGAAGAACTTACTTTATCAAATAGCAGGTCACAATCAAGGTCAGGATCTACACTCCAAGGTCTTCATAGTCTTACAGTGACTGGATTACAGCCCCCTCTTACTACAGGGTTTCTGGTATCATTTTTCACTTGTATGTTCAAACTATGGAAATATTCCCTTTTCCTACCAGATTCTTCAGGCTCAAAACAGATGCCATGAGCAAATCTTGGAGCACCAGATCCCGTGAAGGACCATGAGCTCCAAAGGGATGCTGCTGAGGCTTGTCAGCCGGGGACAGAGCGTTTGTTATTGTCAGAGGGGGAGCAGAGGTGAGTGGCCCCATCTTTCTTCCTGCAGGCCGCAGGCAGAGCGGTGCTCTGTGCGGCCTCTTCTCCTTTCTCCGCCTCATAAGCTCCCTCTCTCCCTCACATTTACAACAGGTGTGTTTCCAGTCCACGCCCCCACAAACCGTGGGGCTCTGCCTGGGACCACTGTCCTTGGTCCCAAATCCGTTTTGAGTTCTTGTCCCTCATTTAGCAGTGCTGCCCTTGGCTTTTATCCCACTCGAAACCTGCTGCACTAATGGGGACAGGTCATTTTTAAAAACTGTTCTTTTTAACTACACAGAGAAGCAGAAAGGACCTGGGTGTCCTTCACCAAGGAACGTATTTTTAGCTAGCTCCCAAATGCCTCTTTTCTTTTCTTCTTTCCCAAACTCCTTGATTTATTCTTGGAAGCAGCCCCCTGCTGCTGACTTGACTTCTCTTCTTGGTTGTGCCTGAGTAGGATCGCCGAGCCAGAGTCCCTCATTCTGTTTTCTGATGAGGAAGGACACCCAGTTCTGCTTTGCAAAAGAACACTGAGCTCATCTGAAATGCCCTTGTTTCAGCTCTTGGTGGCTCTAGGCGAGGGTTTGTGGACCAGTTTCAGACCCTTCATAAGCCTTCTGGGTACGGATTCGTGGATCTGAAGCAAACACATAAGACCCACAGTGATCTGAGTGTATCACTCCCTGCTCAAACATCTTTGATGGTTCTCATTCTGAAACCCAGATTCTTTAGCCTTACATGAAAGGCCCTTCAATGTTTAAGCCTCTACCTGTTCTACCATGACCAGGTGGCATTCTATACTCTGTGCACCTCACCTCACCAAAACTGGCTACCCAGTGCTGTGCGGCCTTTCCCCATGTTTGGCCCTCCGCTGGGAGTGCTCCTGCTCCCCCATCCTGGGCTCCTAGGCACTGGAGCCCTCCCAAGCACTGGAAGCTCCCATCTGGGCTTCCGGGCTTGATGTCCATCCCTCCACCGGGACTTTTATCCAAGTTCATTTAATTATTTGCTCATGTTTACCTTCCTCGACTGAGTTCCCTGAAGAAAGGCACCAGGTTCTTATTCTCACTTTTAAATCCTTAGTATGGCATCTGGCCAGTAAATATTTGATGAACAAAATGAACTGTTCTGCAAGGGCAACTTTCCTTGGATACTAGAAAATCAGTACTTTTCTAATGGACACGTGTCCCTGCAGGGCCCAGATGTTTGGGGAAGGACTCACACTTATTCTCCTTCCCTCACCTGGTTGTCTGTTGGCCAAAAAGGCCAGGATTCCCAGGAGGTCCCTAATGCATCTCCTGATGATTTATTTCCTGTTACTAGCTAAAGGGAACTATATATACCATTGTGTTTTCTTTCTTTTTTTTCTCTTAGAGGAAGTTCAGATCTGAGCCAATGCTTTCTGATAGAATTATTCTACAAACCCTCTTTCCTTGTTTTCTGACATTAGTTTTAGAGGTTGTATGGTTCGTTCATATCTGTGCTTTTCATTGACAGCTATGTTACATCCTTTTGGAAGTAGGTAGGGTGTAAATAATAAATGACAGATGAGCATATGCTTCACAACAGCCTTGCCTGATAAAGGAGGAGGTCTCCCACCCTGTATGCAAGTGTGTGCTCCCAGCCCCCTCAGGTGCACGCCCTGGTTTCTTGGTCACATCATAAGGCAGTGAAGTCTCTGTGGCTATTCTTGTCATCCCTAGCTGGACACAGGGAGAGCGTCCTTTGGTTATGTCCGTCTCCAGAGTACTTCTCACAAATTTCAGAGAAGGGGTTTGGTGCATGCCATGAACTTACCTCTACTGTGGATGGACCACCCTGACTTGCCTGCCAGCTGCTTTGTAGGAGATTCTGAAAAAGGAGGGTAATCAGAAAAATGTTACAACTTAGAGTGACCATCTTTCATAGATCACTGGACACACACACACACACATACACAGACACAGTTTTGCATACAGTTTTGAGGGGGTTAAGAACTCCATTTTAAAAACCCATTCTCTACAGGGTGGCTTAGGGTGTTGCTCTGGGTTACGGATGGCTACCTCAGAATCACGACTCTATAGCATGTGAATGAACAAATATGTGACAAATGCCAAGGAAATGTTAAAAACAGAACATTGTGATGGTTTTGCTTTACCTGCTTTACAACTACCCCAACTAAAGAAGCATAGTTTTGACACAAATACAGAAACTAATCAATGGAAGAGAATAAGGAAAGGCATCCGAGTAAATTTGGAAACAATGTATGATAAAGGTGATGTCACTCAGGGTTCAATCACAGAAGCAGAAACGCTATCAGTGACATAGAATGGCAGTTGTCAATAGCGGTGATTTGGGCCCAAGGAACATTTGGCGATGTATGAAGACAATTTTCTGTAGCCACAACGGAGGGGCAAGTGCTACTAGTATCTACTGGGTAGAGGCCGGAGGCAGCTCTGCATTCGACATTGCACAGGAGAGCTTCACATGAAAGGAATTACCCAACCCAAATGTCAGTAGTGATGAGGTTGAGAGCCCTGATATGAAGGATTTATTACAGGAATTAGACTTCAAGCGACTGTGGGAGCTTATTGAGAAGTCGATGCAAGGCTGTCACCTCGGGCTGTTAGGGCCTGAGTCACCATAGAGCAGTCAGGAAAAAACACAGACATGGAGCTTGTGAGACAAAGGACAAACTTGGGTGTACCACTGAGGATAAGCTAGAAACCATGAGGACAAACTGGGACCCATGTCTGTCTCTCACCACCTTGATGCTGTGGGTGGCCTGCAGGAGAGACTCGTGCCCTGTGCTACACAGCTGCACCCCCACCTGGCCCAGGACTCAGAGAAGCTGATGGAGACTTGGTGGGAGCCGAGGAGCTGCAGGCCTGGCTACTGCCCCAGCCAGCAATTCCCAAGAATACCTTGCACCATGTGATGACCTTCAAGGAATAATTGCTGTGTCACTTGACCTTCTTCATTTTTCTTTTAGCTATTTCCAATCTGAGCCACACAGGAAAGGGACTTCTGGAAAATACAGTTCCAGCTCTGTTTAAAGTCACCACGCCAATGCTACAAGACAGTGGAGAAGAATGCCTTACGTGGTAAATAGGTGGGAACAACTTGCATTTGCTTGGAAAACAAGAAGCATAAAGGCTTGCCTAATGCAAATATAAAAATAAGAAAATGGAGAAAGTCTGTGAAAAAAAATTCCTTTTGTTTAAACTAATAAAAAGTTGCTTAACTTTACTAATATTCAGGAACATGGACACTAAAAACAATCTTTTATTCACAAGAGTGACCGAGTTTAGAAAGATGGGGGCCCTCCCGGGAGGGTCATGGTCTGCAACCTGTAAGTCCAAGAAGAAGCCCATAGTCTGCAACCTGTGAGAATGTCCGTATCAGAACCCGATCACACCGGCACCGTAATCTTGAACTTTCAGTCTCCAGAATGGTGAGAAATAAATTTTTGTTCTTTATAAGCCCATAGGTTTATGATATTTTGTTATAGCATCCCAAGCTGACTTAGACATTGGTATTATTGTGAATTAAAGAGTCATTTTTGGGTGATTTTGAGATATAATCATAGATATTGGGACACACATATCTTTTATAATAGTAATCCACTTTCTGGGAATCTAATGAATAAAAATATCAGTTTTTAAAGATACAGGTTCAAGTTCATATATAGCCTTGTTGACATGGGCACAAGTAAATACATAATATGCATAATATAACAAAGTCCAAAACAATGATTAACTTGGATATCTGGTGAATGCAAATATTGTGATTCACAGTATATGATTAATGGAAATATAGATAAGTTCTGTATCTGAAAAAAAATCCTGCAAAACAGAAAGTATGTCAGGGCACATGTCCAAACATTATGTATTGTACAATTGATATTGTATAATTGACTGTATAGTAGGGTCTTCAGAGACCTTAACATCTGAAGAAATGTGCCCATGTTGTTGAAGTGTTTGGATGCTCACACATTCTTACAAGAGCCATGTACTACCAGGTCTTTACTTACATATGTTGTTTCCTTCTCATGGAACAGCTCCATGCCTCCCACTCCCAAACCCACTGTCAACCCCACTCCTGAATCTAATTCCTACTCATCCTTTAAGATACAGTGGGAGCCACTTCCTGCAAGAAGCCTTCTCAAAGCCCCCTCCAGCCTCACAGTCTGGGTAGGGGCCCCTCCTCTGGCTTCTCAGTTGACCACACATAACCAGATCAGGGCACTTGACTCACTGCCTCACATTCGTCTCTTACTTACTTTTCCAGCCCCGAGAACAGCAACATGAAACATGATGTGCAATAAATGTTTGCAGACTAAATGAATCAATTTCAGATTTTATGAGACATTTTGGGGAAAAAATATATTTTTTGTGGCCATTAGAATTATGCCACAATTCTTACCAGCCTAACACTAAAAACAGTCAGAGTGGGACCTAGCTAAGGGGAGAGATGCTATATTTTTTTAATTTTAGTTTTCAATTAGAGTTTACATTCAATAGTATTTTGTATTAGTTTTGGGCTTATAGTATAGTGGTTAGACCAGGGGTGTCAAACTCATTTTCACCAAGGTACACATCAGCCTCGTGGTTGCCTGCAAAGGGCCAAATATAACTTTAGGACTGTGTAAATGTAACTACTCCTTAGCAGTTAAGCGAGAGCTTGGTGCTGCCACCCGGGTAGAAACAAGGTGCCGGGCCAGATAAAACGAGGCAGAGGGCCAGATTTGGCCCACGGGCCTTGTGTTTGCCATCTGTGGGTTAGACAGTCATATACTTGACAGACTGTTCCCCCAATATTTCCATTGCCCATCTGGCACCATACACGGTTATTACAATGATATTGACTATATTTCCTATTCTGTACTTTACATCCTGTGACTATGTTGTAACTACCACTTTGTACTTGTTAATCCCTTCTCCTTTTTCACCCAGTCCTCAACCCCCACCCCTCTGGCAGTTGCCAGACTGTTCTCTGTATTTATGAGTAGGTTTCAATTTTGTTTGTTCCTTTCTTTTGTTCTTTAGATCCCACGTATAAGTGAAAACATAGGGCATTTCTCTTTCTGTGACTGACTTATTTTACCAGCATCATACCCTCTAGGTCCATCAAGCTGTCGCAAATTGTAAGATTTCATTCTTTTTTGTGGCCGAGCAGTATTCCATTGTATATATGTACCACCCTATTTTTATCTAATTGTCTGTTGATGGGCACTTGGGCTGCTTCCTTATCTTGGCTATTGTAAATAATGCTGCAATGCACACAGGGGTACATAGAATTCTTTCAAATTAGTATTTTGGAAGGAGACTAAATGGTTATGGAATAAATATAATAAAGATTAAATTTTTAAAAACAGAGAGGGAATAAGACTAAAAAGAGAAAAATATTAGTGTTTCAGGTTTCTTTAGGTACTCACATCTGGAATCACTGGGTCATAAGGCAGTTCCATTTTCAATTTTTTGAGATACTCCATAGTGTTTCCCACAGTGGCTGCACCAGTCTGCATTCCTACCAACAGTACATTAGGGTTCCCTTTCTTCACATCCTTACCAGCACTTGTTTGTTGATTTATTGATGATAGCCATTCTCACAGGTATCAGGTGATATCTCATTGTGGTTTTAATTTGCATTTCTCTGATGATGAGTGATATTGAGCATCTTTTCATATGTCTTTTGGCCATCTGTATGTCCCTCTTTGGAGAAGTGTCTATTTAAGTCCTTTGCCCATTTTTTAAATTGGATATTTTTGGGTATTGTGTTGTATTAGTTCTTCACAAAATTTGGATAATAACCCCTTATCAAATGTATTGTTGGCAAATACCTTCCCCCACTCAATGGGTTGTCTTTTCATTTTGTTGATGATTCCCTTTTCTGTGTAAAAACTTTTAGTTTGATGTAGTCCCATTTGTTTCTTTTTCTTTTGTTTCTCTTACCCAAGGAAATATATCAGAAAAAAAGTATCACTATGAGAAATTTTACTCAGAGATTTTACTGCTTGTGTTTTCTTCTAGGAGTTTTGTGGTTTCAAGTCTTATATTTAAGTGTTTAATCCATTTTGAATTTACTCTTGTATGTGGTGTAGAAAGTGGTCTAGTTTCTTTTTTCTGCACATGTCTGTTCAATTTTCCCAACACCCTTTATTGACTAGACTGTGTTTAGCCCCTTGTGTGTTCTCGCCTCCTTTGTCATATATTAAGTGACCATATAGCCATGGGTTTATTTCTGGAATCTCTGTTCCATGTCTGTTTTTATGCCAGTACCATTTTGTGTTGACTACTATAGTCTTATAAGGTAGTTTGATATTAGGTATTCTGATCCCTCCACCTTTGGTCTTCTTACTCAAGATTGCTGTGGTTATTTGGAGTTTTTTTGGTTCCATATAGACTTTGGGGTTATTTGTTCTAGTTCTGTGAAAAATGCCATTGGTATTTTGATAGGAATTGTGTTGAATCTATAGATTGCTCTGGGTAGTATGGACAGTTTAATGATGTTAATTCTTCCAATCCATGAGCAAGGTGTATGCTTCCATTTATTTGCATCTTCTTTGATTTTTTTCTTAAGTGCCTTACAGTTTTCCAAGTACAGATCTTTTACCACTTTGGTAAAATTTACGCCTAGGGCTATGACCTGGACAGGTAGGGTGGCTGCCCCGCCTCCACTTACATCGGCCATGCTAGTTATAGATTCCAAACCTTGGGCTCCAATGCCAAGTCCCAAGGCTGACACTCAGAGAGGCTGGTCCGTCTCTGCCGTGTGTTTGAACCAGGAAGTGGTATGGTTTGGAAGGTCAGGCTGCCTTTCTGGAGTGGCCACGATGAACCATGTGCTGATAGTCAAAGAGGAGCAGTCTCTGGGTCTAAACTAAGACAGGGTGTTGGAGGCCTAGGGGCCCCAGAGACACAGAGCACCCTGCTTTTTGTCTTTCCAGTTCTGAGTTCCAGGCCCTCATGAGGCCCAGTGAACCCTTGCATCCAGTATTTGAGATAACCCCATATCCTGATAACAAACTCCCATTTTGCTTAATTAAATTTTGACTATGATATGACAGTCATGATAGTTTGAAAATCATGAAAATTTTCATGATGAAAATTATAAAATCATGATAGTTGGGTCCTGCAGTTGTACCTGTTGTCTGGGAGGCACACTGCCCCAGCCCCATGATCCACCAGTGCTGGGAGTAAACTGCTGGTAACCACCATACCGCCAAGAAGGTCTTCTAGGTGACTCAGCTGAACGATGCGGCCTGTAGCCCACCTGTTCTAGATGGAGGCTCATGCAGTGGCTTCCACATCCTCTTTGTGTTCCGACGTGTGGACATGAGCATTTTACTGTCGCTGCATGCAGAGCAGCGTCCAGCTGTGGAGCCTGGGTCTCGGCTTTCCGGGCACATCCAGTGAATGTCATCTGTTTAGGCATAGGTGCCAGCCACTGCATACATCCTTCTACTTAAGATTCTGGGAGAAAGACCTTGATCTAGTTTGGGTCACCTGTCTACTTCTTGGGTAGGAAAACAGCAAGCAATCTTAACTTATGGTCCCATCAACATCATAACAAAGGGGACATTAGCTCTCCAAAGGGAAGATTGGATGCTGTTGTTGAAAAAAGAAGCAAGGAAACGTGGCATTCGACTGTCTGCCATCATGTGAGGCTTTGATGTGTATTGTGTATCATCTGTTCATTTTCACCTGTCTCCTCACTATACCAAGGCTAATGCTTTTTTCCCTGTTTGTGTGTCCAACAGGCTGCTTTTAAAATTGGGTTTCTTACCTTCAAATACAGTTCCTTATATTTATGCTAATACAATTCAACCTGCACTTTAAAAATGCATAGAATGGGGTTGTAGTGTCCCTACAGGGCCTGCCGTGTCCTTCGGCATGAGCTGGGTCCCTTGGGCCTTGGGGATAACCACTGTGCATGTCAGTCTGCTTTCGCTGGTGTGGCATTTTGTGGTTCCTCCTGCTAGAGAGAAGGCTCCAAATTCTGGGTTCCTCCCTCTTCCTGTGCAACTCCTCACAGAGTCTCATCGAAGGCAGTAATTCAATGTGTTATGATGACCCTAAAAACTCTTGCCTCCTCAAAGATCCCAAATAAGAAACAATGGTATTGTTTCCAGCTTCAAGAGGTTTCCTCCCAGAATGCCTCACTTCCCCAGATTCAGTGGTTGTGAAGAAAGGAAGTGCATATGTGGCCTGCTGATGCTGGAGCTGGGGGTGTCCACCACCAACTGTCCTCCTGGCCCCTGTGTTTTCTCCGGGCTCTCCCCAGTTCTTTGCGCAAAGGTGGGGTGAGTACCCATGAGTGGGGAACTTCACGTGATGCTGCAGCCCCCTCCCACCCTTGCCCATCCACAAAAATGATCCCAAACTTCTTTAAACCAACATTTTAATTTTCATCCCCAATTTTTGAGTAAGTGCAACTTGAAGCTTTGATGTTTTATTTATTTAAAAATCAAATTTAACTCCTTCCCACACAGCCCAGATGTTTCTTCACTTTTCCTATTTTGATTTCCTGTTGACATAAGTGATGAAGGATAGAAATTAGGGCTGGTGGAGATGTCATGGCGAACAACTTCGCCCTCCTGGAAAGGTCCCTGACCTTCAGATTCCCAACTCTTCATCCAGAGCTTCTTTGCCTCTTCTAGACCCTGGTGATCTTGTATCTGAACTTGGGAAATGTGTAAGTCTGCTAAATCAGGCACTGTCAGCCTGCTCTGCTGGCACATCACAGAGATGGATGAATAGACAAAGTAAAAATAAACCTAAAATAAATGGTATTTGAAGACCTTGAAACAGATGAATTTAGATGTGGTTTGAAAAAGAGTGGGTTGGCTTTCTTTTTTCTTAATTTCATAGTTGAGATTTGGGTATTTTTTTAAATGGTAGAGCAAAAGATTCAAATTCTATTCCTTTCTTCCTTCAAATGGGCTAAACTTGGCTCACATGGTTTTTCTTTGTGTAGAGCGGGCTCTCGATTAACGAGTGGCCCCTTAAACTGCCGGGTGCGAAAGAGCTTGTCCTGCTCTCCTAGCGCCCACCGCAGGGACAGGGAGAGGCAGACATTAAACATCATTCAAAAAATTTTTTAAATTAAAATAAAGAGGAGCCCAGGTCCTTGAACTACCTCTAAGAGATATCACATTACAATTTTTTAGTGTTTCCTAGGAAACCAGTTCAGTGTAAAACCTATTCTTTGTCTTCTGCTCTTTGCAACATTGTTTGAACCATATCTCATAAAAGGCTGCTTCACAGGCAATTTGAACAACATTTAAAAAAAGAAACCTTAATCTGCAGTTGGCTGCACCCGTGAAGGTGATACACCTTTATCGGAGGCCTGAGTGCTTCAGATTGTATTTGCTGAACACAGATAAGATTATGTCACTATTCTGAAGCATCTGTGAAATCAAATCTTGTTGTTCTTTTCCCTCCAAATCATGAGTCTTTCTTCCTCCTAACAGACCCAAGTTGCATTAAAAATATCTCCTAAAAGAGTTTTAGGAGATTCTTATCAACACTTACACAGCAGAGCATCAGTGATGAGCAAAGTAAATGTCCCCACTCAGCATTCTCCTCCCTCTCCTTCTCCCTCTCTCTCTCCCTCTCCCTCTCTTTCTCCCTCTCTTTCTCTTTCTCCCTCTCCCTCTCTTTCTCTTTTTCCCTCCCCCCACCCAATACACACATGCTTGGTCTCCAGAGCTAATACGCTTTGTGTCCCCAGTGTCATCACAAGTCAGAATCCCCCCAGTGCCCACTCCGCTCTCTTGGGTCCTCTCTGATTTATATTCCACTGTCATTGCTTGTTCAGTTGTCACTGTGGTTTTGCAAATGATTGAGGCACTTAAATGCCCTGGGGTAGGGATCTCACGAGGACCAAAGATTGAAAGTATTGGAGAGTTGGATTGTTTTTAACACTTGAAGTTTCAGCGACTTGCTCATGTGTGCAAGCCCTTTGGAAAACAGGGCATCTCCGTGGCACAACGTGGGCATGCACATGTGGAATATCCATGGGGTGGCCTGCATGTTGTTGTCATCAATCACTTAGCTTCCTGCAGTGTTGACAGTGTCTTGGTTTCTAATAGACACTCTTTATCATGTTACCAAAAGCACCCCCACCCCACCGCACCTAGTAAGACACAAGATGATTAAAAGCACTGACTATGGAGTCACCCAAAGGTATACCAGGACCCACCAATTACTAGCTCAGTGAGTGTGGGAAAGTTCTTTAATTTCTCTGTGCTTCAGTTGCCTTCTCTGTCGGACGGAAGTAACAAAGGGAAGAATTTTTGAGAAGATCGAATGAGCTAATGCACAGAAAACACACAGCCCCGTGCCTGGCACCTGGAGGGCCCGTGAGCCATTGCTGCAGCCGCTGTGGCAGCTGTGACAGCTACCAGCAGTAACTGCTTCTGTGCAGAGACTCGGCCTTTATTATCTTATGTTTGATGATGACTTAGTTTAGCAAATGCTTTATTGTGTACTCACAATTTATCAGGCTCAGTGTAGACTGGACTTACACAGGTAAAAAAGGTACAGCTCCTGCCCGTGATATGCTTACAGTCTAATGGAGAAGCGAATTTTTCCCCGTTGTGTACATGTTAGGAACCTTTCAGCTCTGCCTGCTCTGCAGGAAGATGGAAGGAGAACACAGCCTGCCTGGGAGCCCAGGGGAGGCCTGGTGAGGCAGGGTGCCTAAACCAGGTGTTGTAGCATGAGCAGTGGTGATTAGATTTTATTTTTGTAAAGTGTGTTTAGATGCATGTACATATACATGCACTGTGTAATGGATTTATGTATTCTTATGTGTACAGAATGTGGCAAACTGCTAATTTCCTGTAGTATCCATTCCAACCCCCCACCTTTTTAAGGTACTAGCACACTTCTCAGTTACAGGGCGTGAGGCACTGAAGTCTACGTTTCCCAGCTTCCCTTGCTGCCTGCTGTGGCCCTGTGACGGTGCTCCTTTTACTTGAGCTACAAAGTGTTCTGTGCCACCACTGGGATTAGCTCTTAAACATGGCCGGGTGTGGATGTTGCGGGTTTGATTTCCGGTCAGGGCACATCTAAGAAGCAACCAGTGAATGCATAAATAAGTGGAACAACAAACCAGTGTTTCTCTCCCCCCCACACCCTCTCTCTCTCTAAAAATCAATTTAAAAATGGGTGGGTATACTCTACCCACTGTCCCTTTTACTCTTCTTGTTGATTGAGAAATTGGCACATTTAGAAAAGCTTCTTGTATCTGAATACAGAATCCACACATTGATGATGGCAGAAGTGCCCTGCCAAGCAT
Organism: Macrotus californicus; assembly: GCA_007922815.1. Classification (NCBI taxonomy): domain Eukaryota; kingdom Metazoa; phylum Chordata; class Mammalia; order Chiroptera; family Phyllostomidae; genus Macrotus; species Macrotus californicus. The sequence continues at coordinate 33,629 of VMDR010001236.1, forward strand.
GTGCTATGGGACTACTACATGAGAGTGAAATAAATTTCTGTCTTATTTTCAGCTGCTCTGGCTGGTGTAACTTTTTTCAGAAGTTAGGTCTGTACTTCATAGAGGACAGTGTCATATAATGAATTAGGAATTGGGACACCTGCTTCTTGCCTCTGAATCTGCCATGAACTAGAGGCATGTTATTGAGTGACCTTTCATGTCATGATTTATTCTTCTCCAAAAGGAGGGAGTTAAACTAGATCTTTCAGTACCATGAGACATATAATAATGGCTGTCACTTACATGTTTTGGTATAATTCTTTACAGTTTTAACAAAGTAGTTTTTCTCTTAAATGGAATGTCACTAACTCTTGGGACAGGAGATAGGGATAGGTTTGGGACTGAGTCGGCAGTATTTCCTTCCAGGCCAACTTAGCTGAGATGGGAAATGCTTTGGGCCCAGACAGAGCATCACTACAGGTGTGCTGAGGGACAATGGCCATGACTGTATTGGCTCAAAGAAGTCACCAAAGCTGGCAGGCAAGCCAAGGGCACTGGGCAACACGTGCAGGTACCCGTGAGTACAAGCCTCATGGATGGAGGCGGTGAGTGAGCCAACAGCTGTGTTCCTTGCAGTGCATTCTCAGGCCCATTCTGGAGGCCAGCGAGTCCTGCCCAGATGCGGTGGTGGGCCAAGCAGACAGGAGTCCTGGGTAGCAGGGGAGGTAGGATTCATAGAGACGAGCCCTCTGGGCACGGAGCGGGGAGGCAGCACGGAAGTGTTTAGAGCCCCCAGGCCTCCATGCTGGCCTCGTGTGGCTGAGGCCGCCACACCAACGAAAAGAGCTGGAACTCCATCGGGTCAAGCAGAGCTTTTGTTTAACCAGGTCTGCCTGGCTGCTTTTCTCAGCAGATAAGAAGTATTTAGGGGAGAGAAAAAAAGAGACATTTTCAGTATCAGCAGTAGGGACACTCAAAGTCATTTATTTAATTTAAAGATTTAGAGAACTGAGATCTCTTTTTGAATGACAGTTGGGATTTTGAGTGTTGCAAGCACTCACCTTGTTTGACTTTTACTCGCGGGGGTGGCGGCGGGGGCGGGAGGGGCAGTTAGGCAGGGCCTCCATCAAGTCTGTTTTTCAGTTGGGGTAGAGGAAGTGCCAAGAGTTTCAATGACTGTCCCACAAATGGCATGGCCACCTGAGACTGGAGCCCAAGCCCACAGACTCACGATATGACATGCTTCCTTTGAAACTACTTTGCCTCATGAGAAGCGAAAACTCCAAGTTGCTAAATTAGGGGTGGCTTTCCTCGAGAGGCTCTTTGTGGGGCTGGACTTGGAGCACCTCGCCCTCATGCCACCAACCCCACTGAGCCCTGGGCCCAGGCCTGTCCGCTGCTCTGGCCGGGTAATTAAAGAGGATCTTTTTGGGTCACTCTTTACAGAGGACAAAACAAGCCCTTTGGTTTCTTGATTAGAAAGCTCACTAGATTAAGTGACAAGAAAAAGTTTTTGATCTTGCCTTTATAGTCACCTAATTAAAATGAGATGCAGATGCTCCAACACCTAGTAATTTTCACCTCACTTACTTCGGCTCCAATTACAGCCCTTCCCTACTGACTTACACTGTTTAAATTACAAAGTCAGAAGGAAATATGACTGTTTACCTGTTTCTATTCATACATATAAGTCTAACACATTATCTTTTTTTCCCAAGCAAGAAATTCGATCACAGGATTTCTCTTCACCCTGGAAATAGAGGGGAATAAGTCTTTGGTTCTTAAATAAAATTAAACACCAGTGAGAACGCAGATCACCCAACACCTATGTCAAACTTCAACAATTTTGTTTCATTAAGAAAAGTGTATCCTTTCCCAGGGTCTTCAGAATAACTATAACGTTTCGTATGGTCCTAGAATGCACACTTTGGAATGGAAAACTTCCTTTCCAAAGTTAATTGGTTATTCCCCCTCTCTCTGTCCTCAGGAAGGATCTGACAGTCTCATCCACTCTCAGGTGTAAGTGACTAAGAATACCTTAAAAACAGAAAAAAAAGTGAATTGGTATTGACTCTGACACTTTAGATCAGTTAAAGTTAATTGTTTCAAAGGTTGTTACCTGTACAGAGAACATGAGTAAATAGCGATGTGTGGTGCTGCAGCTGAAATTACATACACAGGGTCCAGCAGAGGTAATGCCTGCCCGAGTGCGGTTGGTGGGGTAATAAGATGGGTATAAGAATTTATATTTTTAATTTGAACATTTCACCTAGAATGTCATGTGGTGTGCTTGAGTGTGATATTGTTTGTCACAGAATCACATGCTTATGATTTTGCAATAAAAGATGTTGTGAGAAAACAAAGGGTGTTATCTGTGCTGGATCATGTACATATTTTACCAAAGTTGGTGGCAACCAGGCCTTCATCTTTCCTAAAAAGCATATCTGTGTGCACAGAAAGGCTTTGTGGACGGGGAACAGGGCTTCAATTGGCAAGCAAACAAACAAGCAAACAAACGGAAACAACAGCAACCCAGCAAAGAGCACAGTGTGGTTCTAAGAAGAACAGCTATTTTTCTTATCCTCTGAGTGAAATCTGTCTGAGGTTATCTGTCAAGGCAGCAAACAGGAGATGCTGGCTTCTTCAGGGTGCTGTGAGCTCTGCATGGTGTCTGGCCAGGCCACGCTGCTCCCAGAGCAGGAGGAGGCCAGGGGCCCCTTCTAGAGAGGGTGGTCCTGCCTCTTCTGCACCTCATGCACTTAACACCAAGTAGCTTTTGAACTGCAGGCGGGCCAGTCTGAGGAAGTAGCAACATGGAACATGGGCAGTGATGTGGAGTAGGAAGATAGGTACCCAAGTGCAGACGATCTCTATCTTCTGTCTCCTCTTGGGAGATTTTTTTCTAGGCACTCGACCGAATCATCCCACCATTGACATCAGGGATGCAGTCAAATTGTTTGGCCCTCAGTGCCAAAGTAGTTAATGGAACTAATAAAAACAACAGTGATATTTCTTACCTCTTCCTTCACACTTACTTTCCCTTGGTCTTCTATGAAAGGATATGTGAGCAAATTCTTTACCCTTTTAGGTATAGGGCAATCAAATTAATCCTGGGTTCTCTTAAGCTTCTTAATTCCTCTTGTGATCTACGGCTTGAGTAGCATAGAGAAGTTATGAAACCCAGGCTTTACATCCTATTCCTTCCACGGTGGCAGTCAGCGTCACTGCCCCTGAAGTGACAGGGTGCGCCTCACGAAGGCAGGTCGCTGAACTTGGCCCCAGCTCTTTCTTTCCCTGCTTTGTTGACAGTTTCTAATAACACTGCTGGCATCAGGACCTTGCAGACGCAGGAAGGAAGAGATGTGTTCTTTAATGATGGAAAAATATTAGAGCACAATGCCCTTAAAATAGAACGTGTGTGCCTAGCCTTTATTTTGGGGACTTTATTGTTATAACCATCTCTCCTGGGAAATGCTGTGTGAGGCCTTTTTCCCTTTGGTGAAGCAGAGTAATTGTGTAACCTGAGGTGTCCCCAAGAGAGCAGAGGGGATGATGTCAACACAGGCTTTTGAGACATGACTGCGTTTTTACGTTGATGAGTGTTGCAGTAGGTTCCTCCTCTCTGAACTCCAGTCTCTATAAAATGAGGATAACCACCTGTGCTGCCCACCTCACCAGGCTGTTAGGGGGGTCTGCCAAAATGATGGGCAAGACTATGTCTGCGAACCATGAACTGCCTCTAATGTTAATTGTCATTGTTATTGGCAATCAAAAGCCTGCCCTTCTTGGGTGGTAGATTTTTCGTTTTTAATGAAACAACCCTTGCCCTATTGTTGAAGTTTATGCTTTTGCACTGACATGGATGGAGTAGGAGTGCAAAAGGGTCAGTGTCTGCACCAGAGAACTGACACCAAGTGTGAGACCAGCCCACTTTCTCAGCACCCAAGAGCGTGGTACGGCAGTTGTCACGATGACCAGGCTCTCAGACAGATTTTCCTCCTCTTCCTCACCCTGCAAAGCCCTGGGGAAGGCTGCCTGAGTTTCCTTCTCGTTGGCTTCCGGGCATTTGGTATTGTGTCCGATGTCAACTTCATCTGTTTTTTTTTCTGAAAATCATCAATGAAAAATGCTCCTGATTTCATGGTTACCTACTTCCCCCTTCATTAACATCACTTTATTTGGACCATTCTTGGAACTGGTTAGCAGGACTGATGACTTGCTCTGGGGATGATGTTAATGATTCTCAAGGGAGTCTTGATCTGAAGGTGACTAGGAAGAATAAAAAAGTTGCCAGCCACCTCAGTCAGCATCAGTGAGCTGTAAGGGACCGCTGTCCAGCCTCCTCTGCAAAGGTCTTGTTTCTCCCATTCTTTAAACTGTAGTTTATGACAGTTCGCTTTTGGTCAGAAGGCGCTGAAGTGGTATCCTGTTTTACCAGGAAAAGAGGTGAGAGGCCTCTGGAAGGCCCCACCTTCTGCAAACACGGGTTCTGAACACTGACATTTTAGATTTTAGGCACCAAGAGGAAAAAGCCTGCTGAAAGCATTTTTGTGCACATGTGTGCATTCAGGGATGTGTTTGCGGGGGCGGGGGGGACTCCCTGCTATTCAGCTGCCTCTCTTGATTTGCTCCAATTTCATTTCCATTTGCTAGAGGGACATCTGCACATTTTTCTGCCCAGCCAACATTTAATGCACATCAGTTCAGCCCTAACCCTCTGTTGAGGTCAACCACCCTCCACCTCCAGGCATCCCAGGGGGTTGGAGCTAAGGATACACAATATTCTAAATGGAATATTGAAGATCCCCCATCTGTCTGGCAGTCCTGATCAATAAATGTGAGCCCTTCCTTTCCAATTCTGTATAAGCTACACGTCACCACCTGGTTTTAAGACAAGCGTGAGATGTGGGAGTCTAAGCACCCAGCTGTCACAGTGCTCAGCCAGGACAAGGGTTATACTTTTAATCATGTTATTCTGTGACTAAAAGGTTCTTTTAAATTCCCCTCACCCCTTTTTCCCTCAAGCAAAATGTGCCAGTGTCTGAAATTGTAGGTGCCTTTCCAACACTTTCATTTCACTTGCTGAATCACTTTTTTTTTAAAGGGTTTTTGTACAGGCAGTCAAACCCAGGCACTGTGGTTTCTGAGGCATCTCGATGGCTTCTGCCAACTTGCAAGGCTGAACAAGACCAGTGTGCATTTATGAACAAAGCACTTAAGGAAAGCATGCAGGTCCAAGATGCCAACTCTGGCCTCATGAAACACCTAGCCTGTTGGTTGTGTTGGGACAGCCACTCGCTCTTGAAGGCCAACAGTTGAAAAACACCCTGCAGAAACTGCCAACCCTGCAACAAGCAAGCAAACACAATGAAAAAGGTAGGTTGTCTGAGGCATTTTTCCAGCCCGAGCAGGGACATCCCTGGGGCCCCAGCCAAAATACAGACTGCACCTGTTCAACCTCTTCCCGAGACCAGAACGAAGCTGACTACAGCACAAACCACCATACCAAGTATCAGGTTGCACTGCAGGGACAGTCTGCCTCTAACCAGTGTGATCCTAGCTCTAGCCCACCCCCTTCCCTTGGCCCAGATGGAGGAGTTTGGGATGCCCAGATGGGTGGCGTGGGGTGCGGTGGGTATGAAGAGCTTTCTGGGGGAAAGCAGGGCTGAGTAAGATGGAGATGCTGCCTGGGCTGAGGAGTGTCTCAGGTCTTCCTAGCTAGTATTGCTCTAGTGGTATGAATGAATGGGGTGGGTGTGGGGTGAGAGGCAAGACAGACGGATTTGTCTTCCGAAGCTGTTCTACCACCAGCTTTAGGATTGTGGGCACATCCTTTCACCCAGTGGAGCTCAGCTTCCTCATTTGTTAAAAAGAAAGGGTCAGAGTAGCTGTCGGTCATTCTCTGTTTTACATTTGGGTGTCAGTGGGCAGGGCAGACCTGTTGGTCATTAGACAAGATTTTCTTTCTGGCAAAAGGGGGTGATCACAGAGCTGTTTTCCTAAAGAATCTTAAGCTAGATGTGGAGTTTTCACTTGTGTTGCTTAGTTACTTAGCCTGCTACTGGCACACTGCCAGCGGCCTACACCCTCTCCCTGGACCAATCCATTGTCCACATCACTGCTAGGTCTGGTGCACAACACCCAGCTGTCTCACGGACCCTGCTCAAGGCCTGCCAGAACTTTTGTTTTCCAAACATAGCACACTTGGTGCTTTTGTCCACGTTCTCCCTTCTGCCTGGGCTAGATGTCCAGAGAACTCGTTCTGTAAGAACCAGCTCAAATGTAGACCCCTGCCCCAAACTTCTGGGCCACTTCCTCAGCACCTTGTTAAATGTGCCCAATGGCTCTTCCAGAGGTGTGCCAGTCCTTCCTTATGGGAGAGGATGAAGGAACTGTATTCTGGTCAATTTTGTGCCTGACAATGCCTGGCCCTATAGGTGTGGTTTAAAAAATACAACCGGAAATGACTTATCAAAGGTGACTGGATTACTAGGTGTGAACTGAAAACCACCCCCAGCTTTCCACATCCCAACTGACCTAAAGCATTAAAAATTATTTCGGAAGGTCAAAAGTAAACTACTGTAGCTGAGGACTTATTTAAGTACTTTTAAAAAATATCCCAGAGGGGGAAGCCTGACCTAGGCATTTCATAATGCTATTCTGCAAAGCAAAAATCAAGTGCTGCATCCCAATTTACCTCCAACGGTGTCTTCTGGGTTACAAGAGATAAATGCTAACAAGGAGCAAAATCCGGTGCCCTCTACCTTATTAATATGTAAAAAGCTGAAGTCACATCTGTGCAAGGATCTATTTTTAGTGGACCCTACATACTAAAATCCTAGTCTTGCTCTCTTAAACTATCAAGCCTACCATAAATGTTTGATGATGAACAAGCCCATAAAAAGAAAATTCATAAAATGAATAGAGAGAGTCAGTGCGTGCTCTGCCTTTTAATTACTGGTGGCTTCCGTACAATCCTGCTCCAGGATGGGCGCAGGCAGAGAAAACACATCAATAATTTTTTTGAGGGGGGGGCAGGGTGTGGGTACTGCAAACAAATGGGTCTAACTACATTGTTATTTATTCTTTGGAAGCCAGATAGAGATGGAAGGAGTAGGATTCTACCCCCAAAGTGTGAGGTTTAAGAAGGGAAAAGTTAAGAGATAAATAAAAGCATCCAGGACACGAAAGATAATGAACAGTCTTGTTTTATTACTTTTAAGTAATAAAGAGCCTTTTTCCTTGCTTTTTTTTGTCTTTTTTCCCTTTTCTTTTCTTTTTTACAACATACATTAAGTTGTGAATCAGATGTTAGGAGATGTGGAGATGGAAGGAAAATTGGTGACATCACAATATTTTTACAACTTTACAACAAATATAAATCTGAGTTTGTTGTGTCTACCAGTGTCTAGCAAGGGTGGAAAGCAAAGGCACACTCGGGTTTATGGACCCTCCCCCCACATGCAGTGGGGAAATAAAAGAAAAAGGGAAAAATACTTAAATGCAGAAGACCAACTCAACACATGTGGGCATTCTAGGGTCAACACCTAAGTGATGGGTGGTGGGATGCAGTTTTGTCACAGGTCTTCATAACACAGCTGAGGCAGTGATGGCCACACACAGGATGAGACAGCGAGCACTGCACGGTCAATACTCTCAGGAGTTGGGCTTGGGGAAGAAGGTAGCAGAGTAGCATACACCCATCACTTTCCTAAGTTCTTCATTTCTAAAAAACAAAAATCCAAGGGAAAAATACAATGATCTGTTTCTACCTAGAAAAGACTTCATGGTTTCAGGGCATAGAGTTCACAGGATGTGACCCCTGATTCCACTAACAAAACAAAAGTATAAGGACACAAAAACAACAAAAACCCACCCTGAACAGCAAAATGGCAAGAGGTGGTTGGGACAAAAGGCTGTGCACTCGTTCTTGCTCCGCACCCAGGTCTCTGGTTATCGAGGCATCCCTTTCTCACCAGCCAACTCAAAATTGCCCAAAATTATCTTTTCGGAAGTTTGTTTTTTTAAAGACAAAACTAAACCCAGATCAAACTGGAAATAAAAAGACAGAGAGACCATCAAATATGTTTAACTGTTTAAAAAAACAATACCAATAATGCTCACAGTTTACGTATGTTGAGAATTCCTTTGTTCATGATAGCGTAAACAAAAGTCCCTTCTGTGTGCTTGCGCTAATAAAAACCCAGGGGAAAAACACACACCTACACACCCCCACAAACCGTAACAAAAGGATAAAGAAATTTTTTTAGGAATTAAAAATCTTTTGCCCCAGTCAAGGTTTTTGCAGCATCCATTGTGGTTGGCCTTGTACTTGGAGTTACTCGTTAATCACAGCAGGGTCCAGCCTGCCTGCATCTATTTCCTGTCATTTCTTTGTGTGCATTGCTCAAGTGCACCGAGCACCCGGCTTGGAGACTCCTCCCAGCTGCCTGCCCAACCGCACACAGCGTGTTTTCCAGCCAGTGGACCTAGCAGAAATAAGGACTGGGGCTTCAGTCCTCCTGTTGGTAAATGAGGATATCACCATGTTGAAATGATCTGAGAATTTAAGGGAAGCAGGGAGCCCTGGAGGGAGAAGGGATTTGCCACCCACAACACTGGGGTCCATGCTTGGCAACATGGCCAAAGGGTGGTTGGAATTGGCACAACTAGGAGGTGTGAACTGGAGGGGGCTGTGTGCCCAGCTTTCCCAGGCTGTGAGATCATAAACATCACACCTGCATTCTTCTTCCATCTGCTGGACAGCTGATCTTCCAGAGGACTGGAGTGGGGTGAGGGGAGGGTTAAATAAATATCTGTACTTCAAAAGGAGGAAGAAGTTTATCATGACATTTTACAAGTGTACACAACTCAGGGTGTAAGGCACAAATTTACATGTGGAAAACAGGCTATTCACAGATGTAACCCCACGAAAAACCCGTGCGATCAAACCATTAGTTTATGCAAGGTAGCAGCCAGCGTATTAATTAGTTCACACCGCTTGTGGATTTTGTTTGCTGTCTCACATGCAAGATGAAATTAGATGGCATGTCACAAGCTGGTGCCTTCACAGAAAGCAGGAACCACTGACAAAGCCACGTTGGCAGCAATGGGGCACGGATGTGCCATTCTACAAGTTCCTCTCCTGGTTGCTTTAGAAGTAAGATCTGGAAGGACTTTTCAACTAATTAATTTTTTGCATGGTATAGCACAGAGACCTGACCAGCAAAGTGACTGGTAGATTTAAATAAATATTCCCCTCTTAACTTTCTCCTTTAGCTAGATACCAGGCAGTCCAAACACAAAGCTCAGAATTCCAGCTCCAACTTATTTACTCAGTGAATTTATTGTAAAAATAATGAAACTCAATTATTCCAGTTAATGGATTTCACGTTAAATAGTGTGACTTCAAGGGGCTTTCTGAAGAGCTGTTCATAGGGTGGTATGTGGAAGAATCCTTTCCTTCAGGAAAAAAAAGGGTGAACAATAAATAAAGTTACTTGCATTAACGGTCACGTTACTTCATTAAAAGAGAGGAGCAGAAATCTATGACATAGTTGCCCAACATGGCATTAATCTGCTATAACAGAAAGCTGTTAACACTGGTGGGCACTTCACAGTATCTGCGCATAGTAAACTTCTGCCATTGTTAAAAGTCTGAGTTAGAATTATCAATGAATTTTTTTTTGTCTTTTTAACTTGCATGATTTTAAAAAATGTATTTGTTTTGCAAGTTGGAACGCTAGCCTAGTTTGGCAGCGCTCTGTGCAGTCACGGACAGTGTTGTAGTTGTTCACCTGTGTGAATGTGTGTGAGTGTGTGTGTCCGCGTGCACATGCGCACACGAGTGGGTATGTGCTTTTGGCTCATGTTTGTGATGATAATTTAAGTCTTTCGTGAGTAAGACCTGTTGCAGGGAGTGAGGGAGAGAGTGAAGGAAGAGAATGGAGGTGAGTCCCGCGCTGCAAAGCTTCACCAAACCACGTGGGCCACTTGGAGAGTCCCCCCAAATCCCAGAGGGCGCAGCGTCCCGGGCTCTGCTGCGGCCATCTTGGGCGGGTGCGCCCCGGGCAGCCGGGAACCGTGCTGAGCGGAGCGCGCGCCTCGCCTTTCCTGCTGGCTCGACACCCGACCCTACCCCTGGGATTATGTACACGCATCATTGGGCTTCATGGATGTGGAAAGGGGGGCAAAGGTAGGTTTGGGGGGTACGTCCGGCTTTAGCGAGGGTGTGCGCTTCAGCCCCGACCTGGTCAATGAGTTGTAGGCGTTGAGGCTGGGCTGCCTCGAAACAGTCACGGCCGAGCCAGACGCCTGCGAGCTGTGCACCTGGATGGAGTCCACCCGCTGTGGGGCGGGGGGCGGGTTGTCTCCCCGGCCAAAGCTCTGGTTTCTGGAGAGGTGGGAGGAATTGGAGGAGTTAGTATTGTTTCTTTTGAGAGTGGTAGCCTGGTGGCTTCTCGTGAGCGAGTTCGTGGGGTAGCTCCTCTTATAGTCAAGCCCGTAGGAGGAGGGGGGGTGCATCTCCAGCCGCTTGCTTAGGCCGCTCTGAGACAGGGGGGCTCCCGGGGGGCCCAGGGAGGCCTCCCGCTGGGGGACTTTGGGAGGCAGGCTGTCCAGGTTCTCCACTAGGTTCACCCCATGGTTGGGACTCTTGCTGTTGAGATGCTCCTTGATGGTTTTATACTCCAGGGTGGCTGCCTGGTCCTCCAGGGCCATCTGGGCCACCTCGCTCATTTTAGGCTGGTCCACGTACTCATGCTGGTAGCCCTGCTGCGTGATGGGCAGGACCACCACGCTGGGGATGTGGCTGGGCGAGGCCCGCAGGGGCAGGTCCGTGGGAATCACAGGGGATCCCATGGGGGGCATGTCCTTTGTGCAGGCATTGATGAGGTTCTGGTTCCTTTCCCACTCGCGGCTGCCGCGGCTGGGTTTCCGCTTCTGCTGCAGTGTTGGCGTGGACTCTGGGGTGGGCAAGGCTGCCAGGTCCAGGTGGTGCTGGTCAGCCTTAATGAGCATCTTGGCCGTGTTGTTGGGAGTGGTGAGCTTGCCGTTGTGCATAAGTGGTGTGAGGATGGCCTCTGGCTTTGGGTCTTTGGACTGGGTGTCACCAAAGAGGCCGCTGAGCTTGGTGACGCTGCTCATGGAGCCCCGGCGCGAGTGGGTGAGCTCCTCCTTGCGTTGCACCGTGGACACCTCTTTGCGCCGGTGGTCGCAGACACAGTAGACGATGATGCCGGAGAAAACGGCCCCCATGACAAAAGCCAGAATCACCGCAATGGCCAAGAGAGTGACAGGAACGAGCTGGTCATGGCCTTTGAGGTAACTTTCGCGTATCACTCCTGCAATAGACATTGCATATGGTGTTAAGAAATGAAAGGATACCGGAGGCATACTTTTGTTTGGCACTCACCCTGTTAATTAATAACAGTAATAAGTGACAATAGCACCTCAGCATACGTTGTCATCAAGGCACAGCTTGCCAAACATTAACTAATTAATCCTGCCCAAGCTCCCTCCCACCCCATGAGTGTGTAAGTAGACTTCATTTGTTGCCGTCTTTGTGCTGTGAAAAAGTGCTTCTTCTCTGAAGTACTCGCTCTTTATACTTTGCATTACTCTGTGGAATATGGCAGTTAGTTGTTTGCAAAGTTTAACCCCTTTTCCCTCTTCATCGTTTTTCAATCTGCCCCTCATAAAATTGGGATAACTGAGATATTTTGAGTCAGGAAGAAGAGGCAACAATTTCACCCATGTTAAATGAACAAACCCGCACAATGCTTCAGGCTTCCAGGGTCTTTTCTGATGACTTCCTTATGGGCACAAAGGCCTTTATCTGGACAAAACCTAAGTTTGCTTTTTAAGCAACTGGAGGAAGGACAGTATGTGTCATTTGTAGTGAAAGAAGATGGCTAAAGCTAACAGACTACAAATGCTTGCTGTTTTTACATCACTCCTCAAAAGGGAACACACACATACACACACACACACACATTCAATTTCAGGTAAATATGCCAAATATTTGAATTAAGCTCTTCCTTTACTTGAACTGAAAGGATATTTAGACAAGGGGGCCATTTGGGGCCCTGAAGTGGGTTTGAGAAGTGTCAGGTCTCATTATTATGGCTAGATTTTGCTGTCACATTGAGATTTTTCATTAGAGCTAATCTCTTCAACTTAGTAAAAATTATGTGACTACACCCATCAATAATCTTACACTACATTAACCAGGATGCTGTTTCTGAAGAAAGTTACTGTCCCTGTTCCTGCTCAATCAGCCACTTCGCTGAAAGACTCTAATCAAATGCAAACACTGGAGCTTTTATTTTTAATACTAAGTGAGAATACACATCACAAATGTCAGATCTTAAGTGCTTGATGCAGTAGCTAAAAAATAAAATCTCAAATATGTCAATTCCTGCCTCTGGAGAGTGAAAGAACATGAATACATTAGAGGCACTGCATGGGCTGAGGAAATGTAAACAGTGTTCCTATGATGGAAACTGATAGTCAGACAGAAAATGTACCTTCTCTGGTCCCAGGAGACACATTTTTCATCTACTAAATCAACTCTCTCTGGAATATGTTTAATGTATTTTCCTGGCAGGTATCAGTGGCACAGAATTAGAATGAAATGAAATAGAAATCTCTACCCCTTCCCAAACCCACGACAGGCAGCCCTTAAACTTCTGCTGAAATGCTTTGTCTTTGTCACAGCTGAGACCTTGAAGAAATGCAGCTTTGTCTTGGGGTTTTTCTGCTAGGATATTTTGATCAGTGACGTGATGGCTTTAAAACTCAGAACCCTTAGCCTGAGAAGATACATCCTCTCTCCCTTCTAAGCAGCCCTCCCCCTCCCCCCGCAGTTGTGACATCACAGTTGGTTGCTGTGGAGATGATTGTCCAGAAACAAAGGATTGTGACTTCAGGTGAGGAATACATAGAAGCAGCCTAGATCTCTTGAGAAAGAAAGATCGTGTGATTAAATAAATGCCCTTGATAATGAAAAGTAGATGAGACAATTCGTCCCTGGGAAAGGGTGCGTAAGATGGTAAGACACAGAATAACTTCCAAATGTGACACTTTTCAAATATTTCTACATTTATCTTTATGAACTTTGAAGGGGTAGAAACTGAGAAGCAAAAAGCCAGCAGGACCTTCAGGTGTAACTCACACCTTTTATGTTGTGGAGCTCCCCGAACAGTGGAGTGTCTTCGTGTCTAAATCTGTTTTAGTACATAGTCACCCAGGAACTGTGCTAATAAAAATTTCCTCCTTAGTTCGCATTTCCTTGTTGTAATGCGAAAACAGCACTCCTTTTCTTTCAGTTTTGTGTATGGTGTTCTATTGAGTATCATTTCTAACCACCTACGTATAATGCTAAAAAAATGTGAACTGCATAAAGTGGTTTTAATTTCCCTCATTGATTTGGTGATCTCAGTGGGGCGACATTATTTATTTTACTTTTAGACAGAGGAGAAAGGAGGGAGAGAAACATCAATGTGTGGTTGTCCCTCATGTGCACCCCCCAACTGAGGACCCAGCCTGCAACCCAGGCAATGTGCTCCGACTGGGAATCGAACTGGTGACCCTTTGGTTTGCAGGCTGGTGCTCAATCCACTGAGCCACACCAGCCAGGGCTGGGTAAATTTTTTTCATAGCAAAAGGTTTTTTATAAATCCCTTTCAGACAAGCATATTCATGGGAGCTATATCTTCCCAATAAATGTATACTCATAATAGGTACCTATCTACAGTTGGCTTTGGAATTTTATAATTTCAATTGCCCTCTCCGTTTAAGAAGAACATGAAAAGAATAAGGATAGAACAGTCTGTTTTTTTCATTCATTGTTTAATTGAGAAGACTGCAAAATTTTCAAGCTTGTCCACTGCTTCTTAACTTTACTTTGAACTTCCATTCATCTTTCATGTTTGAAAGTGCTTGACTACCTTAGACTCATGGAAACCACTTACTTGCTCTTTCACTGGGAAAAACTCTTTTTTAGTGGGTACTTTGGGTTCAGGTTTTGTTGTTAATGAATCAAGCACGGTCTGACCTCTGAGAGAAATGGTTTCTCAGGTAGCTCCTCCGTCTCATTTTGTTTTCTAAGTAATGCCCTTAAAAATCTTTCTGTATCTCTTCAGCTTTGAGATATTTACCTTGAAGCACGTGGCTTCCCTCATCTGTTTATGGAAATTCAGAAACTCCAATCCAAAATTAGAAACAGGTCAGAGCTTAAGTTGAAAGTGCCGTCAAGAAGAAGTTAAAAATTATTTTCAGAAAATCCCTTCTAAACTTAAAGTTTTTTGCTTATATCATGAAAAAGGGCAGAGGGGCATTCATGGAAATGATTAAATCATCTCTGCAGCACATTGGTCACTGCGAAGGATTGAACACAGCAGATTTGTCAGAGAGGCTGGGGGTGGTGCGAGCTATACCAGAGGTCTCCAAAGGCCTCTGGGCCTCAGTTTCTTCATCTGTTATGTGGGGTTAACCCATCCTTACTGGGTTGTTGCAAGAACCAAATGAAGTAATGAATAAGCAAGAGCTTAGATGTTGTAGTTTGCGGGACAAATTTGAAGGTCAAAAGCAACCACAGGAGAGAAGTGGTGGATTAGTACCTCACCAAGGGCTTAGAACCAACAGTCAGGGCTGCTCTGGTTGGTTTCCTTGGCCATAGACTTCCTGGGGGAGAGGGGGCAGGCCAGTTTTTCCCAGATCCAAACCTTATGCTGTCCAAATGTTGCCAAAGGATGATATGGTGAGGCAACATAAGAAGACACTGCCTATTGGTCCTGAATTTTGAAATAAGTAAAACAACAAAAGTGGGAAATGTTTAAAAAAACAGTGATTATAGTTAGATATCTTTCTAGTGGGGCAGTAATCCTGTAATCAGCTCCTTGAGGAAAGGCACCGAATATTATATGCATGTATCACCCTCACCATCCCCAGAGCACTAAGTAAATGATTATTAAACAGATGGGCTTGTAGTGCCGGGTAGAGACAGTTTTTAATGGACTTCTAAACTTGGTGGGTCATCTTTGGAGTGGCTGTAACCTTGCTTCTGAAGTCACCCAAACGTATCTCCAATCATGTAACAGAATGTCATCATACTAACATCCATTAGACAAAAGAAATCTATAAAGGTGCTCAGTATTTGTTCAAAATAATGAGAGAAACTATTTTAAAAATGAAAAGAAATTCATTCTGGGATAATTCCAAAAGAGACAATGAGGATAAGTGGGTTGTTTGTAACAACTGCGTGTTCAGGTGGACTTGAATAATTCAAAACAAATGCCTCTGTGCAGAGGGCACAGGCAACCCTGGGGAAGGGCAAGGGCAAGGGCCTTTGTTCGGTGCTGAGCATTCCACCCCAGGTTTCCCGACACCGTAGAATGACCAATTAGAGTTGGTTTCTCTACTCTAGGGTGTGGAAATGCCTTTCTCTACCAATCCCTGGCTGTTCTGCTCTCACCAATGGAAAATGGGGCATTAGTAATGAAAACAGTTTCTGAAAAATCCTTTGCATTGATTCATTAACCACGAGCTATTTCTCACCAGTCATGAGGCGCTAAATGGTTTATTCTTTCCACCTTCCTATTGCAGGAAGCAAGGCATACAATGGCTCAGAGATTTCTCTGAAATCATGACTAAATTGGTAGAACTGAAAAATAATAGAATCTCCACTGTTGTCCCCCCCCCCGCCCCCCCACCCCCCCTCCTGAGGCGAGAGTTTTCAGATGCTGGAGGGAGGTCTCAGAGGGGCAGTTGGAAGAAGGGTTTTAGAGATGGAAGCAATGAAAAGATTGTGAACAACCCCACCTCCCAGGCCCTACAATATGTAATTCAAAATAAGAACAATTATAAGCTGTAAAAGAGGAAGTCCAACACAGTTCTGATTTTGCCTATGATGACCATGTCAGTGCATTTTGAAATTTCAAACACTGAGTTCTCTGAAAATTGGTTTCTGGTAGCCCTGCCTGCAGGTTCTCTGTAATTGCCTCGTGTGCATGGGGAGCCCAGCACAGGGTCCGGACTGTGATGTTCTTGGTGCCTTTTCTTATAACAAGGTCTCAGCTCCAAGCATCTTTGTGGCTGTCTTCAGCAAACCTTCACTGAGCGCGGACTAAAGCACTGTGCTTGGTGCCGGGGAGACAAAGGTGAAGGTGGCCTAACCCTGTGTGACCCAGGAGGGGAGAAGACTGGTGCCCACTCGTGAACTGTATCCAGAGTGTGGATGCACCACAAGATATGTCACTTCCACTTCAATATGGGGGCAAAGGCTTTATGTGGGAGGTGGCATTTGAACCAAGCCTTAAGAATGCATGTGATGTCAGCTGAAGCGGAGAGAGCAGCCAGAGCCAAGGCACGGAGGGAAGGAAGTGAAGGCTGTACTTGTTAACAGCGAATGGCCCGATTCCCTTCTAGTCTCCTCTGCTCTGCATACCTGGCACTGTGCTGCACTCGTAACTTGCCTCTGGGCTTTCACACAGGCTGTTCTCTCTGTCTGGAGTATCCTTGCTCACCTTCAGTTCCTCCAACTCTCCTTTAGGTCTCAGCCTAAGTGCAGAAGCCTTGTCCAGCTCCCTCAGACTAGGTCAGCTCTTCCTCCTACAAGTGTCCTGAAGTCTATCCTAAAATCATCACTTTTATGATACTTGCTTTGTTTGTTTTTCTTACCCTCCTACGCTGCTCTAGGAGGGAAAGATTTACCACTGAATCCCCAGACATAAAGAGTGCTCAGTAAATATGTGTTAAATAAGTCGTAAATGAATATTTGTAGAGAGGAAATAAGAGTTAGCTCTAAACAGCATTTGGAAGCAGGCTGTGATAGCCTTGAATGGTGGAAAGAGATATTTAGAAGACATGCCAGTTTTGAAAGGAAAGTTCTTGGTTAGTTTGCCTGCAATTCCAAGGGTCTCCTTTCCCAAGGACGCTGACTTTCAGCTTACTTGCTCCACGTTGAATCCATTATTGAAAAACTGGCTTCAGAGAGTCAATACCATTGTAATAAAAGCACAGCTAGTCTACCTGAATCTATAATTGCTATTTTTAAAATTAAAATTATCTTCAACTATATTTATCCCCTGCACCTTACAGAAATAGATGTTGTTTGTCCTTTCAAAAAAAAAAGAATCAAAACAAACAAAAAAAACCCACATAAAATTAATTGCTCTGATTTCTAAGCTAAATAATGGGGAGGAGCCCTACTCATCTGTCCCCAATTACCTCGCTAAGTATGTGAGATCGAGGCAGCCAGTCCCTCGAAATGGTTAAGTGCACACTCCCCCTCTCACCCCTGTTCACTGGCCGGCCTGTTTCGGAGCTGTTGTGATATGATGGATGTGCCTGTCTCCATAGTGAAGTGATTAATAGGCATCTGTGTAAATCGGACCTGGTCACCACAAAGACAACAAAGCCTCTCTGTGTCCTGCAGAGAAAGCTGCAAAGGCAAGAAGGAAGATGGACATTTCCTCCACTGCCGAGCCAGAGCAGGCTTCGCGTTGGGTCTGAGAGCTAAGAAAGATGGCAGAACACCAAGAAAAGCCCTGGAGTAGGGTCCCCTAAAAATAGACTCTTGATTCTGCTTTATAGTAAGACAAGCCTACAATTTCCTTGAAATCCTCATAACAACTTGGGTGAATGGAATCTAACAACCCAGTTTTTCTTGTTTGAAAATCTTACTGCAACAAAATGCCAGGCTTACAATCCTGCAAGGCAGTATGAATGAACTAATCATGGGCCAAGCATCATGGCCGCCAACCACAGAGGGCCTGCTGCAATCCCCACTAAGGAGAGAAGAAAGTAAATAGGGAAAAACACTAACGGGAGACAGTTTAGCCTCAGAGCCACGCCCCCGCCAGTGGTGATGGCCACACTGAAAGTGCTGCGGGAGCTCTGCGGTTATCTCGGCAGGAAGCCGCCTTCTTCTAGTCTCACGGCATAATGTGAACCAGATGGCTGAGGGATGGACCAAAACTCCAGGAGCCGTGGAAATGGGGGCAGAATTTGTAACGCAAACTTTCCTTTGGTTTTTTATTTTCCCCTCTGTGGCAACAGAGGACTAAAGATTAGGGGCTGCAGGGGCCACGGTCATGGAGATGGTCAAGTTAATGACTGGCCACACCAAAGTCAAGGCAGCTCGCTGGCTGTCTAATATCCTCAGTTCAGAAGCTGTTTTTTTAAAACTTACATACTGAAATAGTGCTGACTGTGGATGAATCCACTTTCAGTTCTATCACCTTTGAAATGGATGCGTTTTGTTGATGTTGGGAGGCCATCACAGGAAGAAAAGGGAGAATGAGCATGAAACTCGTTTGATTTCATCTTTTTGGGGAGAAACAGCTTCATTTCCCCCTCTGAGCCAACAGGAGTGCTCAGTTCACTGCCCCCCTCCGCTCCACTGTTTTAGATTTGGCGCTGTGAGGGGCGTGCCCCACCCAGGGCATGGGCTGAGGTCTGGATTGGGAGTCACGACAAGTTACCTTTGAAAAGCCGTGCCCTGAGATGTTGCTCTGTGGTTCCATGTGTTAGAACTCTGTCTTTGCACAGGTAATGATTCTTTCAGGTGGATAAGGTATTTGCATGGTTTATTGTCCTCCTTTTTGAGGTTTTCTTTCTAATAACACTAGAAGCCTAACATCTAAGTAATTTCTGAATCTAGACAAAGCATATCTATCATTCAACCTCCTGGTCCCATCTTCTTCCTTTGCTTTCTCACAAAGCATCAAAGCTACAAAATGGGAATAGGCTATTCTTATAAAATTGTGAAATTCACGTGAGTCTTTGTAGTATTTGCAGGCTTCTTTTTTTTCTTTACGAAGCAAAGCTAAAACAAATAGGAGGAAACAGGTCTGTTTGAATACTCCTAAAACTGACAGATTAAACTTTCTAGAAATACAGTTCTCAGGATCTAGGTTATAGATGAGGCTGAGTGTTAGTAGTAGGCAAGAACAGACTTTGAGGCCATGAAGACCTGGGTGTAAGTATTGGCTTTATCACTAACTAGCTGGGCAACTCACCCAGTCTAAGCCCCAGCAGTGCTGGCTGTATGTGTTGTTGGAAAGGTCAAATAGATTTAAATAAATGAATGCACTTAAAGTGCTTGGCATTGCAGAAACACGTTAGGGCTCAATTAGTAATATAAGGGAAGTGTTTCTAGAATTTGTGACAAGTTAGCCTGCCTCTGACGGGGTCCAAGATAGACTATTTTGATGCAACACTTTGGTAGGGTTCCACTGTGTTAGCCAAGAGTGGAAAGTAAGGAAGGATTTAAAAATGCAACAAAATCTTGGAGAGTACCTTTAAATAAAGGAAATTCTCCTAAATCAGTGCTACTTGGCATCAGCATGACCTGTAACTTGCTAGCAATAGAAATAACCTAGGTCCTACCTAGACCTTCTGAATCAGAATCTCTGGAGTTGGAATTCAGAAATTTGTGTTTTAATAAGGCCTCCAGGTGATTCTTATGTTCACGAAAGGTTCAGAAGCACTGCCCTAAATGACATGAGTACTATTCCAGAAAAAGCATCTAGGTGTTTAGCTTTGAAGTCCAATCTCAGACACCATTGAGACAATGTATAACCAGATTTTAAATGAGTAAGTGCAGTCTTCCTTGGTGTTGGAAGTATGAGTCTTTAGTGGGCCTCGTGTGTGACAATTGCTTTACCGTGGTTACCTTATTCTGACAAAGAATACAGAATTGATGAGGTTTTATTGGCTGATCCCTAACACTTTCCCCTGGTACCTGACAAAAGCTCGACATGGCCTAGTGCTGGGCACCACTCCTGTGGCAGAATCAGCCCAGTCTGCTAGAGCCAGAGACAGCGGGAAAAATGCCGGCGGTCTCTTTCTTTGCCCCAGCATGAAGACACGGAGGGAAATTTCAGGTGCCCCCCATCTGTGTCACGGGGGCCGCCAGATATATCCTAGGTGGGATCAGCCCAGTCTGGACTAGGTCCCAGGGAGAGAAGCAGCAGATCTCAGTGGGGGCTCACTATTGAACAGAGCAACCTCCTTTAAAGGCCTGCGGCTCCTGTCACCTCGAAGTCAGCTCCACTCGACACTACACACAGCCATCAGGCAGCATTTCCCCTCTGTCTTTGTATGATTAGGCAAGAGAATAAGAAACTCAGGGAGAATATTTTCCTTTCTGTTTCTGGATTGAAGGAAGGACCTGAGTTCATGTTTCGTTCCTGTGTTAGAATAATAAAAACGCCTAACACAGTAATAATAAAAACGCCTAGTGCATTCATTGGAGCAGTGCTTACAGACTGCTGAGTTGAACTGATTCTGCAAATCCACAGACTTATATAAGATATTTTAAATTACATTAAATTTCTGCGGTGTGCTTTTAAATCATGGAGTGCAAGACCCATCAGCACTCAGAGTATATTTATTACCTTAACAAATGTCAGATGATTGTGTCCAGTGCTATCTATTATTTATGAATAACAAGAAGCTGTAAGACTGGAAATGACAAGCTTAAATATGTCTGAAAGGTCAGGCATGATGCAGTTTGCTGCCCTGTGAATACCTCGACATCATCTCCCCTCCTCGTGAAGCCTCACCAATGGTGACTGCGCTGAATCTCCGCTGTTTCTGTAGGGTTCCTAACGACTGCCCCTGCCTTCCGTGAAGAAATGTAACTGCAGATACAGTTTTGAAAAAGAACGCATCCTCGAAAGAAATGTAAAATTTTAAAATAATTGGGAAATTCCTGTTATCCCATTAAAAATGAATCTTTTCACAAAGACAGTGTTCAGGCTGTAGACTTCCGAGAGCTTAAGAAACACTAATTAAGGATGGCAAACCGTCACACTGCTCGTGATGAGCTTTCCGACCCCGTGATGATCCCTTCCACTGTGCACCCAGTATATCTGAGCATATACACCTGCATTTCACTAGTTTACTTCGGGGCCCATCAAGGACGTCAAGTGTGGGGAAACTGACCCGTGTGCCTGCAGGACATCCCCCAGGACTTGCGGGGCCTGTGTTTCCCTGGGACCCGCCCGAGAACACAGCTCTTCTGTTCTCTTTCTCTGTGACAGTGCTGTGAGTTACGTGTTTTGAGCAACTCTTGCAGCTTTCAAGGCCATTATCGTATGTCAAGAAAAGAGAAATGTCCTCAGGAAATTTCCCCATGTCCACTTGCTGCCCTTGCGAGACTACTTTGTCTATGGAACAGCAAGGTAATGCAAAATAAAACTTGTAACAATCACTTTTTTAACTCCAGGAAAGGAGGCTATCAGAAAGTTTCATTACAAAGCTAATGTTACTTTTCCATTATTATACAAGTGACTGTTCACAGTTTTACCGTTAGGACAAAAAATTATAGATGAACACAGTGCAGTTGAACCGATAAAGAGCAAATTTGTAACTACTCCAGATGCTCAGTTAATGAGATCATGCCTAACCTAGCCCCTGCAATCCTTGGAAGTTCCATCAAGCTGTCAGAAAACTTTGTCATTGTGTGTGTGTGCTTGTGCCTAAGATGGGAGAGAATGGAAATGCATTTTCAGGAACAGGGTGGGGGCAAGTCAACTCCTGTCAGTGGTGGTGTGGCTTGAAAAAGTGGCTCTACATTAAAGGTTAGAAGCAGCACCTCTAGTAGGTGAATTGATGTTTTAAATAGGGTTTAAGTTGTTGATTTAAAAAAAAAAATTCAAGCCCCCATAATCATAATTTAAGTCTTTTGCTTTAAAAAAGAAAAAGAAAAATGGATTCTAGGTGAAAAAAGGTTTAGTTAGTATCTCTAGAAAGAACATCAAAATATTGGTGTGCAGATTCAGAGAGGCTGGGAGATGAAACAGCTTTCCACATGGCTGGCATTTAGCTTATTTTTTTCTTCTACCCTTTCCACAATAATCTCATCCAGACCTTAGATAAATTCAGCAAGTCCCCAAGAGGATACCCAATTAATTAGAGGAAATCTACATCTCTGCTGGAACTGCTGGAAGAACAATCACAGCCTGCTACATGGGCTTCTCAGTCCTTGTCTCTCCTTCCCCGCACACAAGCGCACGGCAACTCCCACATCATCTGTTTAAGAGCCCAGCACCTGACCTCACAAAATCATTTTTCTCAATTCCTCAAAGAAAAGCCAGACTACAAATAAATTCCTTTTTTGGTAAGTGACAAAGAAGTAATACAGCAAAAATAAATGGTGGCTGCCTGGATTATATTTTCATTTCTTTCTCAGTCTCCCTGATTACAAAATCTCTGTTCTGAATGAAAACTCTGCCATGTGCATACACCCCAGTATTTAACTAATGTGACAGAGAAGCCTGCGGTTGGAGTTCCGCTTGCTTGGGGCTTTACCTAAGATAGAGCTTTTAGTGTGGCATGCAGCATCTGCCAGGGAAATGCCAATGATATGCAGACCTTAGGATCCAAAAGTGATGCAAAATTTTATGTCCCAAATTTATTGTGAATGTAATTTATAACCTGGTGTGATTGAATAATTAATTTATTATATACCTATCATTTATCAGGTTCTTGGTCTCTGTCTTTCCCTCTCTCCTACCTCATTTTGGCTCTTTCTATTCATCTGCCTTCCTGTTGCCCACTGCCTATATAGCTAAGCCAAAACCCCTTAGTCTGACTTTGAAGGCTCCACACTACCATTTCAATCTGGTTCCCATTCCGGCTCTCTATACTTTACCACTTCCAGCACGGCTCACTACTTGCCTCTTTATCATCACACTCCCCTTTAATAGCTTTGTGTCTTGGTCATGTCACTCACTCAGCTTGGAATATCGTTCCCCCTTTTCCTTCACGACTTTGTGAGGCTTTCCCTGAGCCCCCAACTTGGAGTGAGTTGTGTCTCCCTTTACCCTCTCTCAGCACTTGGTGCGCCCTCTGTCACTCTGACTTCACTCTGCCCCGTCGGCTGGCCAGGAGGCCACCTGTGCGTATCCCCTGCCAAACTGTAGCACCTTGAATGCAAGGCTTACACTGTAACACTCAGGTTTGCTAATACTGAATGCATGAAGAAAGACATGAAGGAGGGTTGCTGTTTTGCCTTTCTTTGAGACTAGGTTTATTGTCACCAATATTTAAGTGTTATTTTGTAGTGCTTTTTGGATTCCAGTTTATCCCCTTCGAAGCCATGGAAATGGGGAATGGAAAAAAATAAAAGAACCACACAAAGAAGGAAAAATAATATGGTTAACATAACAGTTGGTTAAAACCTGAGGTTAAATAAAATGAGAAAGGATTAAGTTGTAACCATGCCTGAGTTTAGGAACAGATTGATTTCTGAGCCCTCCTTACTTAGAAGTGGTGTGTGAAAACTTCCTTTTAGTGATAGTCATTTAGATTATGTTTCAGACACATACAACTTTTAGTGGCAATTCTCTGAAATTAAATATTTTTCGCAGAATTAAATTTTTACTTTAATTCCTCTTATATGGTTTATTCTAAGAGTTAAAGGGCAAATGTAATCCAGAGATTAGATCTTATATTCTCACTGAATAAATTTTCAGGAATCTCTTCCATAGGATTGCCAGGCAGCAACTAAATATGTAGAACACCTGGTTAAATTTAAACTTCAGATATTTTAGTATAAGTATGCTGTGTAATATGTGGACATACACTAAAAAGTTATTCATGGTTTATCTGAAATTCAGGTATAACTGGGCAGTCTGTATTTTTTTCCAGCAGTCCTCTTCTACCCCCAAATAATGTGCGGCTAATATTCCTACAAATATTCTTTAGACCGTTAGACCCACTCTAAACTTTTGGAGATTAAAATAGTTTAACAGATAGTAATAAAAATGATACTGAATCTTTATGGTTTAGTTAGCATAATTTGCAAATAAAAAAATACTAATGGACTGAATTTTAAGAATTATATTTTATTTTTCATTTTATCAGCAACAACAGCAACTTGATACCAAATTCCTTGTGACCTTTGAAGGATACTTTTCCTCCAACCCTCAAAAATAGAAAAAAGTGAATTCTAATTTAAAAGGGTTTTTGGAACAATAGCAATCAATTTCCCATCTCTTAGTGTCCTTGCCCTGACCATGCATGTTCCTAACCGGGTCAGTTAGTGGTCAGATTGTTGGGTTGAAGGCAGAGCTCCTTGCTCCTCCCATTAATAGGCCTCCTCATCAGACAGAAGTCCTTTCTCTGAATTCTCTTAAGACTGTCCTGTTCAACCATCACATTTAGAAATGGCTGTGATACTACAGGTTTTACTTTAAAAGCTACACAAATTATCATGGGCTTAGTTTTTTTTTTTTAAATAAAGCTCAAGCTGTTAAAAAAAATAAAAAGGCCTGAGTTTGCCAGCATTTCCACAAAAATTTTAAGTGTGAGCCCTGTGCCAAACATCCCTCACTTTCTTCTTCCTCCCTGTCAAGTGATAGATGACAGCTATAATGTCGGTCCCGAAGGGAAGGACTAAAGGAAAGGGCCTGGAAAACGGTTTCCAAGTGCTGCGTCCTTGACGTGTTCCGCCAAGTTGTCTTCAGTTGTCTAATATCTTTCTCTGAAATCTGCTGTGCACAGTTTTGCCTTGTTCACAAAGACAGTGGTGGTCGTAAAAGCTTTTTGGTGCATTTCCTAGTCTATGTGTGCTTCATCTGTCTGGCCACTTGATAGTTCTTGGACAGGAACTATGTCTATCTCTAGAATAGCCTCTCACTCCTTATTGGCATCCAATACTGTGCTATGGAGCCAGTAATAAATTTTGTTTGAGAAGCTGCAGAAAACATTTTTGTTATGGTAATGTTACTGAAGAAATGGCAGAGAAAATCCAGTCCAAGTTAAGGAGTCAGGAAAAGAAGGGAAGCTTATTTTTCTCCTTTTATTACAGTCATCAGCAATAATTTTCTCAGTACATAAAATTACCTACACATGACTTTGATAGGAACTAAGAAATTACTTACCCCATCAGGAGAACTGGGATGCTTTAAAATCCCCAATCCGTCAGGTTTTAAGCATTGGAGATTGTTAAAATGGAAGAGTGATCAGGGCTAGGTTCTATTATCAAATGGACTCACTTAATGTCAGATTGCTAAGCCTGTTAATGAAGAAAGCTGGGCTGTAATGGTCTGGGACTTAGAATACGTCCCGTTTGAATGAGAGAAAAGGGAAAAGAAGGGTCAAGTGTAGGTTATTGCCAGGCCAGGGGAATGCACTGTAACACAAGAGTCCTCGCAGATTCGGGAAGGCAGTCGAAGTACTAGAGGGAAACTTTACCCTCGGCTGCAGTTTGGGTATTAACTAGCTGCGGGCTACACTTGGCTGCTCACTGCTGGTCTGGAGAAAATCTCACCAGATGCTTAACAAGCCTAGTATGACTAATTTTTTTTTTTTTAGTTTAAATTTGTTTTGCTCTAAATTCTGCCTTGACTAAACTTCTCATTCCCAATCACAAAAGCTCAATAGTTGGAGGAGAAATCAGAAAAGCACTAGATAATATAATTGCAACATTTATAGC
Source organism: Macrotus californicus (assembly GCA_007922815.1). NCBI lineage: Eukaryota > Metazoa > Chordata > Mammalia > Chiroptera > Phyllostomidae > Macrotus > Macrotus californicus. The sequence continues at coordinate 59,058 of VMDR010001236.1, forward strand.
CCTACCAGCAGAAGGTATAGCGGTTATTAAACCTTATTCTCCCAAATGCCAGAAGCACAGTTTTGGTAGTAGTCTAACCCTCAGTGGACTCTTGGAGTTGCTCCAGGCCAGAGTTCCCCAAATCTGAGTCATTCAGCTACCAACACAACAACTTTTGTGATACCACTGAGGCTTATCAACCATATTATTGACTCAAGATTTTCTTTAAATTACCTTCAGAATGTATTTCAGATGGAAGTTATATCATTATCATAAATGGAAAAAAAAGTCATTTTTCCTAGCTGGGAGGTAACCATAAAAATAAAATTAACTGAAAGCAAAACAATGTTAATTCCAGCTAGCTCCAGCAGCAAGTGAAAGCCCACAATCCCTGGCAAAAAGAGAAAGGAGAAAGTTTAGGGAGTTGTCAGTGACAAAGCACCCAACTGAGACATTTTCCTTGACAGAACCAAGAAGACTGAAAGAGAAATGAAAATGGCGTAACTTTCCACCATGTGGTTCTTGAAATCCTTGATGCCCCGGAGACACCCAAGTCATCGTATGTAAGGTGCTGTGTGTCCAACTCGGAGGCACTGCTGCTGTAGGCTACAGTGCACTTGAGGAATAAATAACTGACTATAAAGAGGATTGTTAATAAACCCAGTAATTTATAAAATTCTATTCAGGATCGTTATGAAGTGTGGACAGTACACTCATTACCCTTTATTGGCTTTACGAATCTTACTGGACTGTTATTTCCCAGACTGAAAATTGCCGATACAAATAGCCTGTGCATTGATTGAAATATATTCAACATTTACAATATATTTGAGTTTAAATTATTCATTTGATCTCTTATTTAAATTCTATTTCTATGCCTTTTCCTTATCTATAATAAGCATATCTTGATTAAATGTAATATCTCACTTTAAAGATTTCCCAAAATATATAAGCACACTACAATTCTGGCATTTCCAATCAAATGGTAACATTTTGTATATACTGGCCATTTCATCCATTTTCTGAGAGCTCACTAAAACTCTATAAAATGAAGTTAGAAGTAGGGGATTTTCTCCTGTTCCTGATTTATTCTTGCATCCCAATGGTCAGCATTTACATTTTATATTTATGCTACACAGCTCTCTTGGCAGATCTGTACAGGGCTAATTTCCTCACATATCTTGCAGTCTTCTTGGAAATCGGGTTTTATGGTATTGTTACTTTTGGTCAGAAACAAGAAGCACAAGAGTGGCTATTAATTCTCAGTATTGCTTAACCTAAAAAAGAAAGATCTTATTTCTTTTGCTGTGGGAAGGGGTGGTGGTGAGGGGAGACAAGCCAGATCTAAAAATAAACTGGATTTTCTTTCTTATTCATATGTAATTAGAGCCCCTTTGTAACTACTGCTTACTACCTCAATAGTTATAGGAGGAATAAATAATATGTATTTTTAAATGTGGCAAAACTAAGAAAGCAGTAGCCAGGGCTGCATCTAATTTATCAACTTGGTGATTAAAGGGCTGGCTCTAGAGGCTCCAGACATCTGGGGACCCAGAGATAAAACAGAGCAGTTGGCTGTGTTTTTACTAATGAATCTAGGGCTTGAAAGATATCAGGCAATTTTAAAGAAAAGCAGCAAGGACAAGAGACATTAGACAAGGCCAGTAGGGTAATGAAGGGCAAGGCCAGTTACTGAGAGAAAATTACTTCATTTTCTGTGATAATGCTTCTGGTGTGCTTTGGAGGTCTCTTCTCACGCTTTGTTAATATGACGATATCTACATACAACATCGGACTGCTACTCACAGTGTAGAAGGAAAGAGCCTTGGAACATTCCACAGAGGGGCAGAGGGCTTGGGGCTATTATTTTGAAAGGAGGAGGCTAAGAACAATGGTAGCAGAAGGGGGTTAGATTGCAAGGTTGGGAACGGTGCTTTAACAGAATGTGAAGGACGCACAGGGTTAAATCAACACTGAAGACACAGCCAGGAAAAGAAAGGAAAGGCAAGCAAACATACTCTGGAAATGCAGAATTGTTTGGAGGATGAGGTGGAACCGAGAATGAGACTAGCCCAGAGTTGTTCAGTGTATCTGCAGAGCAGAGCTGTGGGCTAGTCTGCTCACTGGTGTTTTTCCAGCGGCCAAAATAAAAGGGCACTGGACAGCTGATTCCTCCTCAGTTAGCTGGCCAGTGGACACATTTTCTGCTTAGTGGGGGGAAATGTGCAGTATTTTAGAAACAATTCCAGAGTATATTTAGCTCCTAAAGCTGGCGCATACAAATGTCACATTCCTATGAGACAATCGACCCAGTGAAAAGAGCACCTGCCAGAGGCCCTCGGAAAACCCAGGAAACCCTCGCATCCCGGGAGATGCTGCACACATGGATGTGACATCATTAAGGCGTCCACATCAGGGAATGGAAAGAAAAGAAGCAAGAGGGTTACAGATTGGGTCAAGTTAAGGAACGTTATAATGAGTCAGAAAAGAAACAAGACTTTTCCACAGAATAACGCCACCACCAAGTCATAACACACAGTGCTTGGCAAAAGAAAACAAAAGATCAAAAGAAATCATGATCCCTAAAAACAATTCAGAGCAAAATGGAAATCAAAATCATAAAAATCATGGTAAAAGGAACATTAAAGCTACATCTTTCAAAAATTTCTGCACAGCATCTCATTGTCTTTGCCCCATCAAATACCTAATTGTCAAAAATCAAACTCAAATTTGACAGGGCAAGGCAAGGAGCTAATAGCACAAGAACAGTGATCATGTTCAACACCCATGCAGTCCCCTCTGCCACCATTGTTTGACAGTTTGTAGACTGCTTCCAGCTTTGTCAATATTCATAATAAGACCCAAGAGCATGAACAATGCCGAACCTTAAAATGATGTCAAAGTGTTAATTGGACTCTCTGATAACCTCCATCCCTTGGGGGAGTTAACGGTTGGAGAAAATTCAAGCCACTGGCCTCAGTGAAGGAAAACATAATTGTAACCAACAGCTAGGTACTTGGTTGACATATTTAGTGCTTAACTGGAATGGTGGTTTGGTTTTTCAGAAAGTCATGGTGGGCAAACACAAAGTGTTTTCACTGAGTTGTCTCTTCTGGAGAACCCGGCCAAGACTGATACTTCGGCGGTCTTGAGCCACACATAACAAATAATGGCACATGCTAGGGGACTTGTGGCCTGTTGTGGCAGTTCTGTCCCACCACCAATTGGCCTGGTGCTTTCTTGGTGTCATAAGTGCAAGGATCTCTCCAACTTACAGAGGCTGCTGAGACAAAAGCCGCTTTAAAAAAAAGAAGATTTGGAGCAGGGCACATTAATAAGTTACAGAATAATAATAAAATCGATCAAGGGGACATGCTGAAGAACAAGTTAAAAGGGCTGCATCTTCTCATTCTGGCTTGGCACGTAGAGCAGCTGAGTGTACAGCACTCTCAGGAGATGAGATGCAGAAGAGAGGGTGGAAATTGAGCATGCAACGCTACCTAGAACACATTCTCTAGGAGTAAAGACGGAGATAGGTATACAGAAGACCCTGAGGGAGGACATGGTAGAGCCTGTCTCCAAGGGTCACCGTGGCTGGTCTGCCCACGAGACTCAAATTCCTGCTTGGGTGAAAGTCTTGAAAACATATAGAAGTAAACAATTCTGAATAGGGGGAACAGCTCGCAATATAACTGGCCTTTTCAGTCTCTGATTTACAAGGCTGTTTTTTTTTTGGACAAGTACAGGCCTCTTTGGCTGCAGCTGCAACGTAAGTAGGATGTGTTACCAGAAGCAGCAAATGGCAAGAAAAAAGATGACATTTCCTGTCTCTAGCTGAGCAAAGAAAGCAAAGGAGAATTTGGGACAGTTCACAGTTGAGGCCCTTTCATTTACTGCAGCTTCCTTTCTGTTTTAAATGCATGGCAATTCTGCTTGATTAAATAACATATTTTTGCTTTAGCTGTTGTTCTCTGAAGGTGATTACAGTATGTCTCAGGACCATGGCTCTATTCGAATTCAGTGCCATGGGAGAGGAGAGATGCTACCAGCCAGAAAAGGCTCTGCCCTGCCATTTCTCCATTCACTGATTAAACGGGCCTTTACTTTGATGACATGCACTTGCCAAAGCCCTCACTGCACCCCGTTCCGTTATGGTGCAAAACGAAGACCCAAAAATCACAGAATGAGGGAAGAGGAGTGGGAAAGGGATCTCCGGAACCAGCATGTGCTTTGGGCCAGGCCACACTTCTCTTGGGTGGAGAAAGCTTTGCGGCAGTGTTATTTGTTTTGTGTGGTTTCTCCTTGCTGGGGCAATAATTCAGGATCAAGCCCAGCTCAGAGGATTGGGTTGCAGTCTTTTTTGAGATGCTCTCAATTATAATAGTGTGCTGGAGGTTCCTTAAACTTTGCTATGATTCAGCTGGAAGCAGTTACACAGCCTCCCTACTTTTCCCTCCCTCTCCCCACCGGAGGACGAGGCAATTCCAAGGCCTTACCCTTCTCGTCTTGGTGATTATGGGAAGACACCGCCCCCAGAGAGTCTGTGCTGCCAGGTGAGTGGAGCAGATTCTTCCAGTCCAGCATTCCTCCCCTAGACTCATACCCCTCTCGAGCCGCCGAATCTGACGTGGTGGTGCTGGGCAAGAGGGAACTGGAGTGCCCTGTTTTCATCACAAATATGGTTAGGGGGAACATCACTGGAGACGCCCACAGTCCCTCCGCTCAGAGGCCAGGAGGTGGGACACCCTAGCAGGCTGTCAGTGGGGTTCAGCGGAGAGCCCCTTAGAGAATAAAAGCTCAGATCCCATCTCTGCTGCTTGCTGGGTGAGCCTGGGGGGATCATTTAACCTCTCTGGGCCTTGATCTTCCTTGTGCACCAAATGGAGGTGAGGCCACCCACCTCACAGTTGAGAGGATAAAGTGACATAATGATGAAAATACCTAGCAGTGCCTGACACATAGTAGGTGTTCAAGAAATACTAGTATCCTTCTTTGGTATTCCCATAGCAGCACTGAAGGCAAGATGTGTCCACTGTGGGGACACTCTTTGTGACTGATGGGGGAGGTTTACAGTAGTGGACCAGCCTCTCCCCCAGCACAAACAGCTCAGCTGTCCTGTGCCTTTCTCCTGGAGGGTGGGTCTCGTTTTCAGCTTTTCCGACCAACAGGTATTCCTCTTTCTGGGAGAAGTGACTGCTTTCTAAAGGGATCTGCTCGCACCTCCTTTTCACTGCAATGGAGGCCTCAAGTGCTCCACATTATTATGCCTTTCGTGTCTTAATTCCAACAAAGTTATTTTCATGGTTTTATGAGTCATACTTGTGAAAGGTTGTTTTTGAGGCCACATTGGCTGATACTATTCTGATAAGAAAGATGGCCTTTTGAGGTGCAGAGTAGCGTGTGATAGGATGCCAGGGGAATGGCTAGTTTGGGAACGAGGGCACACACTGGACATTTCCTGTGCATACGTACTAAGCTTTCCTCCCATCATCCCCCAAGGTTAAATGCAGATCACAGCTTTAATCTGCACTGGCACAATGATTTAAAGAAGCCCCACTACCTGATGTTCTTTCTGGCAGAAATAAAACATAACCTCTGTGATTTTCAAGTAGTCTTTGGTTTATTCAACCATTTGACCCATAGCAACCTCTTGAGTAATTTTTAGAAAGACATCGGGGCAACTACCATGAAGGAGCAATTGGTGCCCTTGGTAGAAAGCAGGACAGATTCTCAGGTGACTTCAACCTTGGACTGTGATCACCAAATACGTGATAAATAAAACACTGGCCACCAGAAAGAAAGATTATAATGATCAATGCATTTTCTTCTTCCTTTTTACAATTATTATTGGATGCTGGATTCCCAGGAGACTTTAATACTGCCAATTACAAATATATATATGTGAGCAGGAAAAAGCAAGTCAGCCAAGTAGCTTATTTAAGCTATAATGATTTCTGTGAAAGTACCACACTGAAATGCTACAGCACAGCTTTGGTAACATTTAAGAGGGAGCTTTCTGTGTGGAACTTGTTTGGCTCCCACACAGCTTCAAACATCCACTTTTCTGCAAATAGTCTGGTTCGTCTCCAACTGCTGAAAACACGTTCATTTAAAACTCAAGAATGCTTGATCTAGACTTTTTGTTTTTACAGTTCTGGGTTCCACATCTCATCTCGTAATGCTGATTAGAGAACAGGGGTAAGGAAATAACCTAGAGTTGGAAATACAGAATTACTTTTACTTCCCCTTGCTTATATTGAGGTCCAAAATAGAGCCTGTATTTTTTCTACTCTTCAGCACTGCTCTAATGAAAGACACAGTTAACCTAAGAGAGAATTCAGCACTTTCAGGATAAGCAAACAATTAGAAATAGCTTTGTACTGAGTTGGAAAGGGGGGAAGGGGTAAAAAACCGGTCCTCCAAGTAGCAGAAATTTCTTTTACCTGAATTGATACGCATTTTGAGCACTTTCAATTTAACTGTGTTCAAGGGGCAATTTTATGATAATGCCTTAAGTATGGCTTAGGGAGAACATTTCTTAATACGGTAATCTAGGGAAAATATACGCCTTAGGGACACATTCTCCGTAGAAAGATTTCTTGGACCATATGCTGCAAATACGTGGAAAACTCATTGGTAATGGAAAGCCGTGGCTATGAGAGGATATTAATGTGGACCAGATGGTGGTTAGGTAGGAAAATGTTTCACACAAATGTCAGAAATTAGTTCCTTCCGATTGCTTAAGTGTTAGTCTAGTACCCGCCACATCTCCATGCTCTATGTGTAAATCTAGAGAAACTGTGCATCTGATGTGCTCAGAAGAAAAATATGTGTCACAGCATGAGGTTTCTGATCTCGTAAACTTAATGCTTGAGGACAATCAACACGTGTCACTGGTGAACCAAGCAGCCAGAGAAAGCAGTACCTGATTCTCAAAAATTTTAGAGCCACCGTGTGAAGGGCCATCAAGCAGTTCTTAGTTTAAAATCAGAGAAGTGCATGATTATTACCTAAGTGTAAAATGTTCAAAGGAAATCACTTTATCTCTCCCTAGAATTTGATCCTCCAGGCTATATTATTTTCGTTCATTCCGTAAGAGACTCTGTAACCAGAGCAGCGCCACAGAATAGGTGATCATTGGTGGGTACACTGTTAGATGTCAATAGAACTGGAACCTAGTTTTGTCTTGTTAATCCAATTTGGGAGGTCATATTTTAATTAATGCAGTTTAGGATGTATAATTCTTATAATAAAGAGATAGAGTTTAAAAGTTAACTTTAGTATGCATCACGTTGTTTCTCTATATCTACAAATCTCTGATTCCAAAGGTTAGAGACCCTTCAAACTAACTTATTAACAATGATTGTAGACAATTAGACACAAAAAGAGACACTGTATCAGTACAACAGAGGAAAGGAAGGAAAATGTCAGGGTCCAATTCACTAAAAGGGGTTCTTGGTTGCGTAGCTGGTGCTGTGCAGAGCTTTTGCCAAGCAAGGAGTGCGTGTCTTATTGAAATGGTCTCTTTTTTGGACTTAGGCAGTTGGGTGTTGTTCACTTTGAGCCTGCACTCAGCTGATGACCTTTTTAATGGAAACATTCAAAGGACACAGCTAGAAACAGTGGGTGTACTTTGCACTGTGGGGTTGGCTTCCTAATCTACATCCTTGCTCTTAAAGATAGCAGTTTGGTATTTCATTTGCTGGTACAAACACAGCACCTAGTCCAGTGCCTGGCACATGGTAGGCACTCAGTAAATATTTGATGAATGAATTAATTAAATCTGTCCTACATTTATTAACTCCAAAATAAGCGTATCTTCACTAGTTTGTGAAAAGAAAGTTCCCTGTACTGTTCTAATTACTGTCTGGACCAGCCCTCATTTTGATGGTCAGTTGTCTAACCACTTCACACTGGACAGTTAGCCTGGAGAAGGGCCATTTACAGTGTTAACGTGGAGGAATCCGTAAGTTCCTTTCTGTGTGTGTGTGTTTGTGTGTGTGTATGAATGAATGATTTTTGCTTATAAAGAACATCCCATGGTTTACTTGTTCTAGCTATATGAGGAATTGCCTGGGAGTTAAAATTGGTCTTAGTACAAACTGATGAATGGTAGGGAGGCTGCTGGTTCAATTAGATTGAAGACCTGAATTTCTCAATATCTGATAAGGATTATTCAATTACAAGAAATGACTGCAAAGTATGGTATTGTAGAAGAGCAGATGCCAAGTGGGTTCTCTTTCTGAAGGACAAACTAAGCTAGATGACATTTGCCTCCTGAGAACTTCTCCCCGTAGTTGGTGTTCAATATTCTGGCTTGAATGACAGATGAGAGAACGTTAAAGGCGGATGAATTCTGTGAGCTCGTCTACTCCACACTGCCTCACTTCACGGGAGGACAATCAGGAGAAACCAGGCATTGCTTTCCAGCTCACGAGACAGTCATCAGGACTTTCAGAGCGGCTTTTTCTAGTGCTAATTAGACACACTGAGTGAGCGTTCACATGGAGCTGTTAGACACACTCGTAGCCATCCTGAACCATTTCTTTGAATCCTAAATCCACCCGGCTTTCTTTTCTTTCCTATTTTATTATTTTCTTTATTTTCCCCCTTCCTTTCTTACCTACTTCTACATTTAAAGACTCTCCTAGAACTACTGCTGTTCTTAAACACAAAACTATAAAATACATCATCAGTGAAACTTGTAGTTCCCATTATAATGCACAAGCTTACATTTACCACACATCTTCTTTTCACTTTATATTTTAAAAACGCATGAATAGCTTACCCTAGTAAATATTTGGAGGACTTCGAGAAATAGAAGTGAAACATGTCAACCACATTTCAACTTTTCTTATAAAGAGCGCAGAATGTTCTGTTTATGGACTTAACAGCTTTGTTCAGTGGGGTGTCAGTGTGCTTCTGAGCAGGAACAATGGGGTAACTCCTGTTTGCCTGTCAGGTGTGCTGTGCCATTCTCCCTTGTCCATGTTCGAAAGAAATCTTGATGAAAATGTCTAAATATCCTCACTCTTTGTGAACTTGGACTTTGGTGGCCAATATCATGCTATATTAGAAAGTTTTGCCTAGTAAGAACTCAGTATGTCTGCCCTGAATAGATTTCCCCCTGAAGGGTGTGTTGTCCCGAAAGTCAGCATTTGGGGAACGTTACTCTCTATCAGTTAAAGAGCTATGGCCTATTAGTTGCAAGTACTATTCTTTTATCTTGGATATACTTATGTCCAGAAGTAATTTCTTCTCCCTCAAGAACTTATTAAATATATTCACCAAATTCCTGCAGTTGGCATATTTCATGTTATGTGGATTACACTGTAGGACTCAGTCTCATACATCAAAAAAAACAAGTAGAGTGATTTTACAGCACCATGAAATTATAATTTTAGTGAACTGGGACCCTGAAGTAAGAGATTCTGGTCCACGGTGTTTAGGAGTGAGAACTATGAACTACCACAGGGTGAGTGGCTTGAAGAAGGAAAGAAGGAAACCCGTAAACTGACCATACACTGTGTTGTAAGGCATTTCGTAATCTGGTAGAGGGGTCGAAATGTCTATAAAAAATAACGAGAATAAGAAGTGAAAAAGAACCCTAAGGTTTGAAAATACGGAAGAGGATTAGTGGAAACAGGATTTCCTAAATAGATGTTCATCACAATTAATTGAGCAGTGTCTTCCTTACCGTTCAACGCCACGAAGGAATCTGAAAGACAGAAAGGGGGACGCGGTTACTTACGTTTAACAAGAGCTTAGTGTGACTTACACGGTAGGCGGGGTGAACTAACACAGAGCTCTGATAACATATGGTACCCAATACTAAGTGCACTTCAATTTTGAGATGCTCTGTTTCCCATCCAATTTCATACCCCCATCTCTTCCCCAAGTGAGTTTTCTCAGTCATGCTTTTGTTGCCAAGAGACGGAGAAAAAACGAGAGCTAGTCAAGAAATGGTAACTGCGATTCCATGTGTTTCTGAGAATTTGAACCCTACTCTGTGCTGAGGGACACATGTGGATAAAGTAAGTGGCATCAGGACCACACTTCTAAAGTACTTTTAATGACCACACCTAAGGAACAGCGGATTGTATCCAAGTAGAAAATGAGTATCAGTCTATGATATCAATAGTCTTCTGTCCAAAGTGAATAAAAGCGTTTCACTTACAAAAATAAAAAAATAAAAATTCATTGCACTTAGGGGATTTGTGAAAAAATAATAAAATATCTTTGTTTCTCTTTTACATTCTCTCATTCCGTCCTAACCACCCCACTGTGAGGGACAGTCCAGTTCATCACAATGTTCTGAACTCAGCAGGGATTTCAGTTAGGTAATTAAAAACAAAAGTAAAAGTAATCACACACTCGGGCATCCTACTGGGTGTACTGTGTGTCTGGGTAAGGACCCTGGTTTACTCATCCTGCTACTCAGCCTCTGACATGGGCTCTTTATGATTTCCTCGTTCCCCTGGAAATCCTGTTAAAGAGTCACCGTGCACCAATTATCTACACCCTCTGAGTGCCTGTCAGTGAGTGGGTTTGCCTAGTAGAAGTAGGTCACACTCCAGCGGGAGCACAGGATGCTGAGAAGCTGCTAGGAAAGGCAGCAGAGGGTCAGGTCAGCCTCACCTCCTGCCCCAAGTGGGCACTGTCCGTGCCTCAGCTGGGATGGGATTCAAGGTCAGGCAGCACATGAAAACACAGAGCCTTGACTGCTAAGATTAAAGAGTAAATCACTGGCTTGGGACCTGAGGGCCTCCCTCCTGCTAGAGAGGCTTCCTTAGGTTTTCTGCCAAGGACTTAGGTATGGTGTGAGCCTACTGGTGTAGCGGACACATGATAGAGATATTAACCATTTTTACATTTTTTCATACATTTATCTATGAAATCCAAATCAATACCCCAATGTCCATACCACCAGAACATAAAAATAAGATGTTAGCTAATTAAGTTCACTCACAAAGAAACACATATAAACTAAAATCTGTTAAAATTTGCTGAAAATGGAGCGTTGAGGTACCAAAGTGATTAAGACCCACGGATCAAATTGTTTTACTGCACAGAAGTAACCAGATCTTTTGGCAATGACACTGTATCCTATGCTGATTTCTTAACTCGTTGAACTTTATGTGTGAAGACATAATAAACTTTTGCCAACATATAACATTTGCAAACAAAAAAATATATGGCAAAGAATTTGGAGGTAAGGCTGCCTTATCTCTATAGTTGATTATATCTGATCTCCATAAAAATATAAGGTAGAAAGTTCAACGACACATTAGCATTTTCCGGAGAATTTCGATATTAATCAGATCACAGGACAACCAGGATCCTTTACATGAAGTTCTATAATGTTACTGTTTAATAACTTTTGAAATGGACTCTGAGATTAGCATAAGTTAATTTCTATGTAAAGGTTATTTTTGAGTCGCTTTGTACTTAGTGGGTTATTTCTGAAAATTTTTTTCTGCTGCACTTGGTAACAGACATACCTAATTTAAAAAATAATTACTTTTTTTAGTGTGTATATTCAAGGAAGATAAAACAGTCCCACCATTCAATTAAAAAGCTAGAGTACAATGCCCGATCTTTTTATTATTTGGCTAAAAATTACAATGTAACAGCACATTTTAAAAAACAGCAAAACTGGCTTTTTAAAAATGAAAATGCAGATATAACTTACTCTTCTGTTATGATTAATGTCTTGTAGAGTGAATTTGTTCCACAGCATTATAATAATGAAATAGGTGCCAGCACTTACAGCAATAACACGGGCTTTAACCCTTTCGGTACGAGCGCTCTTTTCGCCGTGACACCCCCGCTGTACGAGGTGCCGCGCCGAAAACGCACACATAGCACATGGTCAGTCCTCCTTTGTGTGAAGACTTTCCTAACCTTATATAAGATCTATGCTTAATAAAACAATGCTTTTGTCCAAGTGTTGTTTGTAACTTTAGTATTAAGAGATAGTGATATAAAATTCTATCAATTATATAAGTAAAATTTATACAATTATATACAGATGGGCGCCGGATATATCCGGCACCCGTACCGAAAGGGTTAATACACACTGTTTCCTTTATTTGATATCTGGAAGATGGTTCTGTTGTTTATGCATATTTTGGTGCCAGCTGTACTCGGCTCCATATGCAGGGTAGTGTTTCTAGGCCATTCGATAAGAGCATCTCTGCCCAAAGATAAACGTGCATAAAAAGCTTTAACTTACTGTGACAGTCTCCTAGGCCTTCTGTGTTGCCACGCTCTATGTCCTGTTCAAAAGTTAGTCTTCAAAAAAGGAGGGGGAAGAAAAACAGAAACAAATTCAATAATGTGAGTCACTATTCTGGTTTAGTTCATTAAAGCAACTAACCCAGTTTGATAAATTGAGTGGCATGTGCAAAAAAATAAGTATATAACAGCTTGACAATTTATCTCTGAAATTTACAGAAATGAGTCTTCTGTATAAGAATCTCCAAAGAGAAGCCATGGTTTAAGCAGTCAATTCAGATATTATTCAGGAGTTAGTTTGTGCATTATTCACATCCCTCTTCTGATTCCCTGATCATTCCTTAAACATTTAAATGTTAAAACATACTGTTATAAACCACACAGAAGTCTATAAATTAAAAGTAAGGTTTTTCCTTCTACTTTCTCTTTCACTCTGAACCCTGCCTTCCTAGACCTCTGTCCATCTCCCTGCTTAGCAACAGCATGCACAACAAAGTGTTAAAAGGCACAAATGGCCAGCAGCTACATGGGGCCCAGGACGAGAGGACTTGGGGATGTGCTTGGCTGGGACCACTCGGGAACCCTGCTCACTACTCCCAGCCCTTGAGAGTGTGAAGTGCGTGTGGACCACCCACACGCACACTCTCCTTTCAGGTCTGCTCGGTCGACACTGGGCTGTATAAGCTGTACAATACCAGTGAGACCAGTCTTAATGTGTATTTTGGGTTTTAACATAAGCACACTGGAATCATCCAAGAGTACAGACCTTTTGGGGTGAGCTTCGTGCTTCTTCCCACAGCATAATTAAACTCCTATTTTGCAGCTGCCTTCCGGGTTTATTTATGAGCCATACAGGAAAACTCTTTTGAAATTCCCCCCTTAATGTAATAATTTACTGTTTGTTTGCTAATTTTTGTACTGTTTTAAAACATCAAATTCATCCTCCAAGGATAAAGATTTCCAGTAGTAATGAAAGCCAGTATTCACGAGGCCCCGAAGACTTCTTTCCAAGGGCAGTTGCGCATTTTTTTTTTAGCAATATTCAGGTAAATGTTTTGAGAAATATGTAGGTAGATCTTTAAGGGACCAAATTTGGAGTTCATATGTTAATTTAGAAATGATTTTGAAAAATCAGTCTTGTCACCTTTGGTTACACCTTGAGTCTAGAAAGGACAGACCGTGTCTCAGCTTTCCTCACTGTGCTCTGTGACCCTTCCCCCTTCACGTTGAGAGCTCCCATGAAAAGATAGAAAGTGCTAGCACTGCAGTAGGTCTGTATTGCTACCTGCAGAGCTGATCTAAAACATACAGGAGTCAGCCCTTTGTTTTCGTCAAATTTCCAGATCAGACTCAGAGTTACCATCAGCCCCGTGTATCGTGTATCGGAACCCTCTCCCTCCACCGTGTTATGCAGGGTGGTCACAAAATGCCTTTCTGTCTATTTGCTCAGCTGTTCTAAACTGGGAGAGGAGCTCCAGAGCAATGCAAGGGCGGCCACTCGGTCCCCTTTGGATCTGGGGGGTTGAAGGAATGTTATTTTGAATTTCACATCCTCTGACGTGAAAACAAAAGAAACCTTTTAATACTATCTAAGCACTTAAAGTCAGAGTAACAATTTTAAGCACCGAAATCACAGGCATGTTAGGCTGCCCTGATCTAGCTGACCTGCTGGAGAACTGCCAAGAATTGACTACCGAGTGAGTAATAGGGTCACTGTTCTTCAGCACAGAAGATTTATGGGATGTATACAACATGCTTGCAGTACAAATGCATCACTTAACAAATGCTCCACAATTTCTTCTCAGCCTTGTATGGTCAATTGGAGGAGCCAGTTTTGTGAGGGCTGGACAGACCACATCACTAATCTCATCGGTGTCCAACTGCTCCTTTTCTCCACTGTTGTCGAATTGCAGTGATTAGGGCTGGCACCTCCTTGTCCCTCTCTGCAGGGAACACTTAGAACGCACTATGTTTCTTCTCTCTGTGTTTTTAATCAGCCTGAGGATGGATGATTAATCAGTTGGAAATCTGCCCCATGTGATATTGGGGTGTTCAATGAAATGGGAGAAGGAGGGAGAGCGGCTGGGTGGGGCGGTACGTGCAAGCACGGTTAACCGTATGTAGAGAGTGTACAGCGCTTTACACTCTCCCACACCGCGGCCACCTTACCTGCTGCCGGGTGACAGGTGGGCGCATGAGCCTCCTTCCTTTACCCAGCCGCAGTATGGGTCTCTGGAGGCGATGCAGGTTCTGCAGGAAGAGGATGACCATGAGCGATCTAGGACTCCTTTGTAAGCACCTCCTAATGGTCAACGAGGCAAAGTACATACTTTTTACACTTCCCATGTCGTTCGCACCGGCCAAGGGGAACCTTTATCACACAGGTGGAGAATGCAACGTAGAGAGAGTTGCTTGCTTTGTCCAGTTGCAATCCCATTATCCTCTTATCTTCTACTCCATCATAGCTGCACCTAATTTTATAGGGCAGGATAATAGTATCATTAAAAGTTTCTCCTGTATCAGATCTCTTTTTCCTGCCACCACCCTGATACCCCAACCTCCCAGCCCACAAAGTGATCTCTTAATCTGATCTAACTGAAGGTGAAACAGATCCTTATGTATGCACGCACACATCACACACTTACACACGTGTGTGTATCTATAGAAATACATACATTATTGGCTTTAGTGCATCAAAAGATTTTTACAAATAATATTAAAATCTATCTAAAAATGCATAAAACCTACCTACGTCTGCCATGATTTTCTCTCAAAGAAAGGGATCACAATAACATAACAAATAATTACTAAGAAAGGACCGTTCTACATACTTTTCAGGGTTGTAAACGCTCATCTCCTCCAGGAAAAGGCTGTCATTTAGGAAACCACTGTTTCCTATTCTGGCCAAGAACTTCAAGATGATTCCCTTCTCTGATCCCAGGAAAACCACAGTGTGGTTCTGATACGGCCCGGCAGCAGTGTCCACCGCGATTTTGGTGAGGCGGTACCTAAAATGACAGGGTCGCATTTTTTATCTCTCTGTTGGTCTGTCATTTAAGTGTCCCCTTTCCTACTTCAAACAGTTGTGAGACTGCTTTCTAGCAATAACCTTAAAAGAAATATATGCATATAAGTAATGCTCTCAAGCTGTTCTGGTACGTTATTTCCACATGCAGAGCATTAGTATGGCCTCAAGGGGAGAGAGGAGGTATGGTGTGCGGAGGCCAAGTCACATAATAAATAGACAGCCATAACCATCCGAAACCACTCAGCAATGATCCCTTCCAGGAGCAACAAGGAAAGGCTAATGTCTCCTCTGAAGAGGGGAAGAAATAAGGGAACTCATTTAACATGTCATTTAACATTGGAAAGAAAAGCAATGGCTACCATTTTTCCTATTGTTCTTCTGAGGTGTAAAGCCTCATGAACAAAATGCCAGATTGGAAAGCTTTTCAATTGTAAGTAGGAGGACTAGGGCTTCGGAAGGACGTGCCAGCCAAACAAGGTCCATTTAAAGCCAAGGTGAAGGGCATCAGTCTCATCACATGTCTGGGGTAAGTCCTATCGGGCACCCTCTTTCTCTGAAATCCCTTAGCCATTCAGTGCTCTGTAGACACCTACTTGTCCTAAGTGCCACGGCAGGTGCCAGGAAGCATGGACCCCCACTGCAGGCTACACTGTTTGCATCTTATGGGCAAGAGCCATTATAATACTGTAATACTTATGAATAAAGGCACGGTTTAAAAATGATGATAAAGTTAATTAACATTTTGTTTGATGTCTGCCACAAATGGATGGTACTAGGGAAAGCCTGTTGAATTGTTTGGAAATAAGCTCTAAATATATACAAGGAGTTTTTAGTGCTTTCACAGATTTCAGATCAGCTTTCCCGTCTCTGTTGGCCGCCACTTCAGTTAACAAATGCTGAAGTATGAACCTTCATGCTGGTATATTTGTGCAAATCCCCCTTTTGTCTGTGCACCATTTGACAGTAACAACCAGGCACAATGCTTGGATGGAATCTGTAGCTCGTTTTGCAACCGTATCCAACCAAGCAGGTGTCTACATCCACTGATTGGTTCTCTTTCACCGCTCCCCTATTTTTGCACAGATTGGACTAAAGGGCTAACCAGGAAGGAAATATCTTTGTTTCCTCTAATTGCTGTCAGTGTCCAGTTAGCCCAGAAATACCCAAATTCTTCTCACTAGGAATGTGGTTATGTGGGTTTGGTGGCATCCACCCGACTTATCAGCATTTCATAGCTGAGTCAGTCTACATGATAAGAGAAGATATCTGTGGCGTTTCTAAACACCATCCAGTGAGATGAGCATAAGATGTAGCAGAGAAGCTCCATTTAGGACAGAGTTTGCTTGATACCCACCTGACCATTGTCCTCAGGAACCATGGCCTGTTGATGATAGAAGGCACGGCCTCATCCATGAGCGGGTGTGTTTTGATGAAGTTCAGGGTATCATCAGGAAACTCATTAGAGGTTGTATATTTTTCTAAGGAGGATGAGCCTGCACAGCAACCTGGCCTAAAAAGAAAAAGATAGGACCCTGACTGGTGTGGCTTAGTGGGTGGAGCATCATTCTGCAAACCCAAAAGTAGCCACTTTGGTTCCCAGTCAGGGAACAGGCCTGGGTTGTGAGCCAGGCCCCAGTTGGGGGTATGCAAGAGAGGCAACCAACTTATCTAGGTTTCTCTAGCACATCGATATTTCCCTTTCTCCTTCCCTTCCCCTCTCTCTAAAAATAAATAAAATCTAAAAAAAGAAGGGGAGGGAGCTTATTTCATGCCTTATGGCAAATTCTTTGAATGAACTGCTTCTGTAAGCATCTGGCATCGAGGAGAATGCACCACAGGCCAAGAGGCGGAAGTTGAACAATGCAGAATGCCACCGAACACAATGTGCTTAGATCTCCTCCAGACCTCCTCATCCCACAGAGGAACCTCAGCCAGGGCAGCTCAGCCTTGCTGGGGGCAGCTTGGCTTCCCCCGAAGCACAAACAAACCCCATAGACAGTGGTGGAGTCTGAAGCAAGTGGGGGAGTGTGTGGTTTGAACATGCCTCAGGGACTGCTCTCTGGGTCTTATAACCCTGTGAGAAGTTCTCGAGGCCTTCGCTCCAGTGAAGGAGAGGATTAAGCTGACTTTCCCACATTTGTGTTTCGTTTTTTATTGATGCTTTTGTTCTTGTTTGATTTGGGCAGGTATGAAAAGCCAATTACACTGGTGATTCCCTCCTGAAAGGTCATTTCTTTATAACGTGAAATTTGTTTCTACAAGGTTTCAGGAGTCGAGGGACATCTCAGTGAAGTCCGATCAGGGAAACACTGATACCAATCCTCTCCAGATACCTGGTTTGCCAGCTGGGGCAGGAATGGAAATTAGACCCTGATAACAACGGCATAGTCTAGCCCCTCGCACACGCTTCATGGTACTCGCCCAGCTGGCCCTGTGAAAGCATCCTGATGTCTGCAAGACGGACCAGGCAAGCACATGAAAAGATGAGGATAAACACATTTCCAATAGTAGAAAATCACTTCAAGCACGTTTTCTGGCCATAGCTAACACCATCTCCCACACCAAGGGCAACATATTATATAAGTTCACCCTGAAACCTGAGCCCTGAGGCCTAATTCCCCTTCCTGCCCACCTAGAAGGTAGCTAACAATTCCAGACATTGACTTAGAAAATCTATCTGAAGTTTTGCCAGAGCGTGCTTTTTGCACCTAGTCTGCTCTCCATAAGTAATGGAGTATGCACATGTCAGATAACTCAGATGAAGAAGACAGATAAACCATAAGAGTTCCTCTCCTGGGTATAGTGGTTCACATTATCTAACTTAATTCAATTAAATGGCTAGGTATTTTCTGTGGGGCACTGGAGGTTGGAGGTAGTTGGAAACCAAAAAACTTAAGACATTAAGGCTGCTTTTCCAAGGCCCAGAAATTCAGTGGAGGAAGCCAAGCACACAGGGATGTTTCTGTGTAACCTAGATGGCAAGTGCCGTAGTGATGGTATCCAGTGTGTGCCTCTTTAAGGGCAAGCGCTGGGCTGGGGACAGTTGTCTCCTGGCTTGGTTAAAAAGAGTGACCTAATTGCTTTAGTGTGAGGATTTGAAGGAGATACAGAGGACCAAGAGGTCTCTGGATTGTCCCTGGACAACAGGTTCCCAATGGAGGCAATTCTGGGGCATATTTTGGGAAGAGGGGAATCTGGATTGTGTCTGGACCCAAAACCGACCAGAACTGGCAGACCAGAGACATGTTAATGGTCCGCTGCACCCATGGTTTCTTCTTGCCCTTGGCCTGAGTCTTGACTCAGTTCTGATCCAACCTGATCAAAAAATCCAGGGAACACCATTATATTTGACATTTTATTAGGGTTTAAAACAGGAGTCTTTGTAAAACTGAAGGGAAGCCGGGAGGAGCAGTGAAAATCTGCCCAGCTGTGTGAATCTGCACAGTGCACTTTATGCCTCTCTGGGCCTCAGTCCCTCAACTGTAGACCATTGGATCTAGCTGGCTGAGATGGTTCTATTCATTTTAGGATTGCATGGGATAAACCACAGATTAAGCAAAAGACAAGAGGGCCATTGTTTTAAATATAATGTAGGTAACTCTGAATTTTGCTTAAGTAGATAAAAGCAAATGACCTCATAGGCCTTTCTGTTGTTCTGGCATTTCTACCTATATGGCTAGCATGGAAGACACTGGTGTATAGTTTGCAAGATATTCATTATCAGAGGAGCAAGCTGTACCATTTCTAGGAGTTCCAAATAGCTGTATAAATACTTGCATGTACCTGGGCTTAGGCACTCGCTCATCAGGAACTGGTGTCCAAGTGGAATCTGGAGACTTCTGTTCTTTGAATCTCCCAGTAAAAACATTGGCAATGTCAAGCATGTCATAGGCGCAGACTGCAGACCCCGGGATGCTGCAACATGGCATTTTACACACAGCGTTACTCACGCAGCAGGTGCGCATACAGCTTGAAAAACATACTTCAAAGAAACTTCCCTATTATGGGCAGTTGCATTTAAAGTTCATATTCTGAAAAATAAATGTAAGTGATCCCAGTGCACAAAGAGAAGATTCCTGTGAATCAAACTTTCATCAGTGGCCCTAAAGAAAGGGCTAGTGATAGCAAACTCATAAAGAGAAGGAACTCTTCCTGTCTTCTGGAACTGCTTTTGTTTATAAAGGAAGAGTGGTTGAACTGGTGATTTTGAAGTTTCATGAATTCCCTGATATTAATTATCAGTCAACAACCCAAAAATAAAATCTTCACAAAATATTCTACATCTTTATTACTGGTAAAAATTTAAAGTAAAAGTGCCTCCACTGTCCACATATTGCTTCTTTGGATTTAGTACCTCAAGCCAAGGACGCCAGGAGAATGAATGTGTGCAAAACCCATGAATATTTTTAGTCACTGTACAGTTTTTACTTCCTGTTTATTTGCATAAGACTGAACAATTGAAGTCTCTAAAGCATCAACATCTTGCAAATAAAGTGCTCTATTAAGTGCTAAATAATAATAATGATGGTAATCTCTACCTGTAATTGCATTCTTGCCTGGCACTCCTGGAAGGACTTGGGGATTTTTTTCATCAGTGGTGAGAAGCATGAATAATTCATTCACCTGGGCATACTGTTTGAACCCAGGTTTATTTTTGACTAGGTTGTTCCTTGATTTTGATCAAATAAATTGCAGGCACCAGCTGGCCAAGAGTTTTAATCAGGCTCTGCGGCTGGGGGCCAGTGCACAGCACCAGCACCGGGGCCGGACTCAGCGCTCTGCGGTGTGGAAGCATCGCCCCAGCGCAGGGAGGGTGGCTTAGTCTGGATTTTGCAAATGTTGAAAGAGTATGGAAATCACTTCATAAATAATAACTAGAACTTTATGCCATTTTAAATTTCATATAACAATTATTGAAGAATAACAAGTATAGCAAGAAATAGGGAAAAAATTAGAAAGCTTATTTAAAACAAGGTGGCAGAATGAATTTTAAAGTATTCCAAAATTAACAGTAGTAAATTTTTAAGAGCAGTGTGTATATATATACCACACACACATACACATTGTTTACAGAATTGAGTGTATAAGACATGATCCCCATTTGTGAAATTTTAGAACCCTGGCATTACTTAATTTTGTAACATACTTCATATCCCCCTTTCATTAAGAAAAATAGGGTAAATATTGAATTATCTTATGAGGCACCTTGTTTAATAACTGAAGACACCCTAGGAGTTTATAATCTTCCCAAGGTTAGAATCACTTGTGACATCCTCTGATCTCCCTACTGCACAACCGGCCTCCTTTGTTTCATCTTTCCTTCATTCATCTTTCTTCCCACCTGCTGTTCATTCAGCCTATGTTTATGGAATCCCTGATCTCAAGCAGTAAATGCTCAATAAATAGCAGAGCACTGCTCTCAATTGACTCACAGTTCAGTGTGCATGCAAATAACAACGGTGATAATAAACTAGCCCAGGACAATCTGTGCAGGGCATCATTTGAAGAGTTATGCACGAGATCTCACAGGAAGTGACTCGAGCTTAGACTTGGAGCATTCCTAGGGCTTCAGTGGGCAAATAGATGGTGGGTGTGCAGGTGGACTTGGAAGAGAACAGGACCTGAGCAAACATGCACATTCAAGACAGTGTCAGTTCAGAAAGTCTGTGCCACTGCAGGAGGAGATGGGTCATATCTTGAGGGGGTTTGTGCATCACTCCAAGGAGTTGAGGTTTATCCCCAGCGCAAAGAGGAGCACCTACAGGGTTTGAAACAGCCCAACAGTGGCCAGGTTTGCATGAGTGGAGGATGGGGTGGAGAGGAATGAAACTAGAGGCAGTAAACACCGAAGAGGGACTGTAATTTATAGATGAAAATGGGTGTGTGCATTTTTACCATTTTCTGATCTTACTGAACAAATGTATTTCTAAGACTTCATAAGCATGCAATAATTGGATGTTTCCTAGGGGCCTTCAAAGAAAATACTTTAAGTGGACTATCTGTAATATGCAGTAATCTACTACTATATTGTAATCACAGAGTAACTCACCCCCCTCAGAAAACAAACCAACCAGAAGTATACTCAGAAATTCCACTAGCCCCTGCATCCCCATGTACAAAGACATCATTTTTTCCAACAATCCTAGATATGAAGTATGAACAGTCAAAGCCTGAATTATTGTATCTTTTCTATTCTCAAGTCTAAAAATCCCTACAGATGGTTAAAGCTTACTTAAATCTCACTGAGTACTTCCTGCTATAATATGGTTTCGTATTTTCATACATCTTCAGTGGGGAACTTCTGACCTCCGTATAATTAAGGAACATTATTTCATCCTTTAGCTTGCTCTCTGTTCTGGATTCTACCCAATTTCGACCTGTTTCTTTCAAATGCTGTCCTCCAGTCTCATCATGTGTGTGCCTGTCATCTGGGTACTCATTAGGTTCTTAAAAGTCTTTGTGAAAAGTATAATCCAAAATATAACCGTATTCCTAAAGGACGATAATATGGAACAGCCAAATTCTACACAGAAATGAGAATATAGTAAATGTATTTAGATTTCATGACCATGCCCAGAGTTACAATCATTTTCACAACAGTGCTAGGACTCTGTGTGGTCTGAGAGAGCTGAGTACCAGGGAATGTGAATGCTCGCCTTCCTTCTGTCCTTCACACTCCACACATTCCCACTGCTCCAGGAACAGTTATTGGTGTATTATTTAATTGCTCAGTCTTAGCTTAAAAAATACCAAAATAGGAATAAACAGGCTGACACTCAGTATTTCCAGGTTTGATAACTTAGAAGTCCTCATTTGAGCCCTGCAGAGTCAGACAGTGGTGCTCTGGTTGGGATCCAGGCTCCTCTGACGGGATTATGACCAGGGTGTCTTAGGTGGGTTGCAAGGTGGACTCATCTGGACCCTAACCTTCAGTATGCAGCTCTTAAATACATTTACTTTAAAAGTTATCAATAATAAAAGTCCAACAGAAAAGTAGGTGACCTAGGAGAGAAAGGAGCCACATTCTTGAGTTGGAAGCTGCCTCTTCTGTCTGTTGACTACCTCGACCAGGTACTATAAATGAATTTAGTTTTCTCAAGTGTAAAAAGAGGGCAACAGTCTTCATTTCCAGGCCTATTGGAAGGATTGAGAAATGACAGGCATATTAGAAGATATTGTTGTAACTTACCTAATTACAATACTTTCCCTAAGACCCTAATCTAATAATGCTTATAAATGACTCTGAATATGTTGATGAAAACTGAGTGTTAAGTGCTTTTTAGCTACAAAGAGTGAATGATAATTTTTCCATCAGTTGTGAATCTTGTGTTTTAGAAGACAGCCCCTGGGAAAAAGAAGCCAGGAAGAACCGATTAGGTCAGCACAGCCAGGGCATGGTTACCTGTTATAAGGTGTGGAAAAGGTTGCCAGGACAACATCATGGCCATTAATGTGAATCACATCTGTAACGGCCTGGAGTATGTTGAAATAAAAATGGGAGTCTCCGGGAACTGAGCAGTTCAGGCGAGCCTTAAGAAAAGATGTCCACTGTTTCTCCAAGACTCTCTGTGACCCTCCCATGTCGTTCTTACAAACCTGGGCCACTCTTGGGAAAACTACCTGCAGAGATGAAACGCACGGGGAAAATGAAATGCATTCCCTTTTCGAGGAGACCTTAGTAGAAATTCCCTTTCTTTGAAAATAGAAACAGAACAACAAGGTGCTTAATTTAATCTTGTGTTTCTAAAATCAGTACCCTCCCTCCCCCAGAAAGGAAAACCTCAGCATTGGAACAGCATGTTTTAAAAGATAAGACTGTGCCATTTAATACAGAGCCATAAATCCTTCAGGGGATCAGCTCTCAGCCACATGAACTCATTTCCATACAGACTGCTTAGCTTTTTCTTTCCTCAAACAAAAGCACACTTTGGATGCACCATCTCTGGCTCTCTCACCAGCTGCCTCTGGGCCTTGAATCTCACGCTCCGAACTCCTCCAGCTCTGCAAAAGCCACCCTGGCATTGAATCTGTGCCCTCTCGCTTATGACCTTGATCCACTCTCTGGTAGTGACAACTGAAATGGACATCTCCTAGCTACTCTTCTGCTTTATTCCATAAAGGTAAAGTTCAACACTCTCAGTTTGCTTAAAGATACTGGATTTCTACTGTCTGTGGGGAGCAACTCATTAAAAAGATAAGAGCTGTTGAGTATACCTGGAAACTACCTCTAAATACATTCGAAACTCAGAATGGAATTACCAAACATCTGTTTATCACATTTTCAAAAGAAATATTTAAGATGTTCCCTGTACTCCGTTACTATAATGAGAAAGCATACAGGGCTTTGAGGCAGCACAGTGTTTCCTTGCCACTAATCCTTGGGTCTTCTCAGAATGACAGCCTTGCCTTTAGATTTACGGTTCCTACTTCAAGGACACTTACAACAACGTTGGTCCACAAGTGAGCCACCCCCTACCTTTCCCATGGTGTTGTATTCCACTGCTATTTCCCTGAAGAAGAAGTAGATATAGTCTCCATAGTCCACTGCTTGTACAAAGTATGGTTCTGGGGACAAATTGGAAACTTTAATTAGAGACAAGTCACACAGAGTTAAAAGAATTTTAATTAGTTGCAACCAGTGACATGTTATTAATTACAAGAGTGGGGCTACTAGGTGTTTGGTTAACACTGACCGTTTCTGATGACCTCACGTGCAGAGGCTGGAGGTTTCAGAAAGCATTCGAGCCTACAAATTATGTACTTCAGAACTGGTTGCAACCAACAATGAAGACTTAATGAGCTTTGCATATCGCTGTAATTTTATTTCCCACAATGGAATGCCCATATTAGAGAAAGGATCTGTACACATCTCCTTCTCAACCCTGACTCATACAGGGTTGTGGATAGCTTTTTTCCTGTTCCCCGCCACCTCCAGTCCCCTGCTCCCCTTTGTGAGTGAAATGTTCGATTCTTTTCATGTGGGACTCTGAAGTGAGAGTCTGAGACAGGGAGAGACGAATGTGATGTATTCCCTTGTAGGGGCACTGGTAGTTTTGTTAATATTTCAGAAACTCACGGGAAGTGAAAACGGGAGGTAAATAAATCAGTTGAGACAAAAGGCACAATTTGCACCTTCCTGTCTGTTAGAAGCCATTACTAAAATGAAACCACAGTCTGGTCCTTTGGGACTTTAAATCTCCCTCCAGACATGTATCTTCCTCCCTCCCCCGTTTCTTCTTTTGTTTGTTCACCTTTCAACCATTTTGAGTCGTGCTTGACGGTCCGTAGGGTTGGGCTATCTCCAAGACTCCGGTAGATAACTGCATCGATGGCAAGGAAGTCAGTCACTGTGGCCGAGTAGAGTTTTCCATCTTCGGTGAAAAAGAGAAAAGGTGAATGGGGTGGAGAGCAAGGCAGTGGGCATGGGGGAGTAATAGAGCCATAGCCCAGATTGCTTTCCTATATCAGGCAAATGAGATAGGACAACTGGGAAAAATTCAAGAATCTCTGGGAAAATACTTGGCCCACATTCCTAACCATTTTAAATTGGGATCATGAGAGATGAAACATTTTTCATTTTCAAATTGCACGGCAATTTCTAAGCAGCAGCAGCTCCAGGAACAGGGTAAATGAAGAATGTTGTTCGCTTCACGTGATTGGGTGGTCCTCGACTGAATCTCCAGGCTGAGGCCCCTTGGACACGGCCGCAGCTACCACACCATTGTCAGCTGAGTCAGCTGGGGTCCCAGGGAAAGACAGAAGCTGATCGCTATCCCCTGAAACTTTATGTTCACAAAGAAGTAATGGGGTCCTCAGACTGAACAGGTGAGGGGAGTTAAGAAAGGTGGGGGGTCGTACGTAAACAAAAAGGAGCAGGCTTACTTGCTACTCACAGATCCCGAGAGTCACTGCTCCTTTTAACCTAAGTCACAAGAGCAACTAAACTCTGCCATTCTGGCTAAATAAGAAATACTCACTGGAGTATTTTCGAAGTCATAAACTTGAAAACATTCTGACATACAAGACACCAGAGCAAAGAGAAAAGGGAAGGGGCGATACTGAGTTCAAGCTTGGCTTTCTTTATGAATTCATGCTTTTTGGGAGACAGGCTTGAGGGTGCATCCAAAGCAAAAGAGACTGAATTAGACTACATATTAATCCCTAAAAATTTTGGTTCTTTTTCTAGATTAGCAAACTATCTGCACACAAGTAATTAAATGGGATGTTCTAGGATAACAAAATCTATATAGATGAAACAGAGACAATAATTACATCCAAACTAAAAAATTACTCCCATTTTAATGGATCACACTTCTTCATTAATTATATGTCAGAGCGGCTTATGTACATACAATGTAGTATTCTTCAAGCTTCTGTTCGTAGGAAACCGTAATGGTGATGAAAAGCTGCTCCAAACATACCTGAGCAAAGTTCTTAATGTCTATCTTTGGTTTCAAAATAACTGAAGCTGGTTCAGGTTCAGTTTAGAGCTGTCTTAATACCTGCATTATTAACAGCCATATGTATTAGTGAGTGTTGACTGGGTGAGATTGGAGCTGCGGACAACAAGCCTTTCTGCTGATGAAGACACCTACAGAACCCACAACTTTAGTTAACAGAGTCCTCGCCGCAGGTCATACAGATATAACTGGGGAGTGGGGTACCGGGGAACGGTGGTGTGTGTGTGTCTCCGTAAGTTGCTCCTCCTGACCACTCTCCAGTACTCTTTTTGTTTTACATTCAACTCTGGGTATCTCTCCAGAACTTCTACGTATAAAACAGAGCACTGTTCTGGCATTCTTGATGACATGACACCCATTCAGTTGCAGCAAGGACCTCTGTTAAAAGGGGCTGAGCTTGTGCGAGGTTCTAAACACCCCAGTGCACACCTACTCAGCACACCTGATGGGGAAGTGGAGTGGCTCTCAGAGAGTTAACTAGGCACAAGCTGTTTCTACATTCTTTTAGGACCACAAATGGATGACATCGAGGATGAGGTCCACGGAGCTAATCTTGTTTCATAATCAAAGGCCTAAAGTTCCTCATTGAGTTAGAATGTGCCAATGTTTAGCTTTGACAATGGAAATTTTAGCTAACTGCTTTATTATATGCTGTAACAATCACTATTATGCCAACTCTTTTCCCTATACCCACCTCCACCTACACAGCTGACAATGAATTCCTAAACAAATTTCTAGTCACACACACACACATGCATCCACAGAAATCTCAATCTGAAAATGATGACTTATTTGCTGCTGTATTATATCTTTTGCAATGCAAGGCAGGTGTGAGGACGGGGGTGTGGGTCACCCCAAGCTGACCAGCACCGTCCCCTCGGCTACAACCACCTTCCCAATAGAGACAGGCATGTAACCCCGTCAGGTCAATGATATTTGAGAAGGTGTTTGCTGGAAACTTGCCTCACTGTTCTGAGAGAGCTTCCAGAAACTTCCTTTTGTCTCTTTCCTTCTTCTTTCTATATGTGGACAAGAAGATATGTAGCCCTAATTGGGGTTGGCAGGCATCCTATGACTGTGAGAGCAGCTAGTCTCTCTCAGAAGGAAAAGAAAGGGAGCAGAAAAATGAAAAGGACCCGTGTCCTGGATGATACTGATGAGTTGTTGAATCAAACCAACTTTTACCTTTTTAAATAATTAATCTTACTTGAGCCCAAACCGGTCCTAACCGATATGTCACATACTCCGTGCAAAGCTATTAGCCTTTTCTGAAGGCACAAAAACATGGGTACATGTGGCAAAGTCTTCTTCTAAGAAGCAAATTACAATTTCCGTACTGATTTCACATGGAAAAGACGTTCTTAACCACAGTATTCACCAGAGAAATAAAGTGTGAATGCAGCTCCTCCGGAGCAGGTTTGCAGCAACAAGCGGAATGTGCAAAAGCAAGTGCAACGAGGGGAAGTCAGATCACCGACCTGCAAACAGAGCAATGTTGGCGTGTTTGGCATCATAAGGGCATCTGGCCATTCCGCTGAATTCATCCCCAGAAGGTTCCAAAGTATCCATCTAAATGAGATAATAGGACTTCATTAGGAGCAAAAACTAACAGTAGTAATAACAACTAATATTTACAAAGCACTTAATATGCTAAGTAATTCATATTCATGGTGCATATGGTCCTCGGATACCCTCTTAGATAAGTATATTGGATTCAAGTGAGGAAACTGAGGTCGAGAGAGATTAAGACACTGGATCAAGGTCCCACAGCTCGTAGACTCTGAAATTCAGTCATGTGTGTTTGATGCTTAACCATCACAAAACACAGATTTCTATATCCTTCTGAGATGCTCTAGAAATCAGTGTCTTTGGAAAAGGAAATTCTGAGGCAATCACCAGGAAAATTTACTTGCCTCCCTCCTTCACATCCCTCAAATTATCTGTGGAGTCATGAACTCTACGGAGAATGACCTCAGTTTTTGGTTTTGTTTTGCCTGAGGAGTCCAGCCTTTGTGGGTTAAATCCCAGGAGAAGACACTGGATTCTTCCTTGGGTTACCTGGTAGAATAGTGTGGAATCAGCTAAGGTGCAAAAAAATGGATGCAAGCAGAGCTCAGATGACCTTTCGTACTTACTTCAGAAACATGCCTCAGCCTCAGATCATGTCACTGAGAAAGAGAGGTCCAGAAACTGAGGGCTCTCACGGGTCAGAGGCAGTGAGGTGTGGGGCTGCTCTCTGGTTTCTGTCTCCTAGTGCCTGACCCACACCTTACTCCTGAATGCTAGCAGTTATTACGGGCTTGCCAGTGAGTTTTGTGTGGCCACCTTAGTGTGCTTTTTTAAAAAAGAGAAAGGGAAGGAGGGAATAAAGGGAGGGAGGGAAAGAAAGAAGAAGGGAGAAAGAAAGGGTAAGAAACTGAGCCCTGTTTTAAATAAGGAGGTTGCACATGAAAACCTGGATTTCTTGCTTCTTTTGAACAAGTGGGAAAGTCCATTCAGGCCCTTCTCACCCACGTGGTAGCAACAAGCTGTTGCTGAGTAATGGGCACCCTTGCCATTTTCTTCCAACAAGCACTTGGTATCTAGTACCAAAGCCCCTTCACCCACAGAACCTACCAGCATCCTGCTTGTTTCGCTCCTGCATTACCTGCCTTGCTAGCTATTCACCAAGCTCCATTCTGTTTCCTCATAACACACTAAACTATACTTACCATCCTCCCTTGTGGTTAGGTGTGATCATGCGACTGAGCTCTGGCCGATGGCATGTGAGTGTAAAGCTACGCACCACCTCCAGCTCCTGCCCCTAAAAACCTTCCAGGATCTTCTGCTCTTGTTCTCCTTCCACATTCCCCCCTTTACACAGAGGATCCAGTGGATAATTTCCAGACTGTAGGAGATGGCAGAGGTATGAGCAGAATGGAGCTTGGCCTTCTGAATAAACGCACAGTGACCTCTGTCACTAACCGACACTCGACTATGAGGTGAGCAGGAAATAAACCTCTGTTGGTCAGCCACTAACACTGGTCAGCCTTCTACCTGCTGGTCTTCCTTACACCGTGGGATCTTCCTAGCATTTAAGTCTCAGAATCACAGAGTCCACATAAGGATCTCTTCCACATCATTAATGTTCTTATGCCGCTCTGTGATTGTCTTCTTTATAGTTCTAGGGTATTTTCTGTACCACCTGGCAGTTGCATGGTTTGACTACAGATATAAAAACTGACAGAAGATAAACCTACAGAGGAGGGATCCACAGAAAGGCCTTCTCCACTAAATCAAGGTGCTTGGTGTCACTGTCCAGGGGAAAAGAGTGAGGTTCTTCCTGAGGAGGCACTGGTGCTGCCAACCAACGGTGTTTTTTGCCCTAAACCTCCAGACACCATTTCAGGGATATGACAGGCCTTTTCCATCTGTAACCATTTTGAGATAGTTGCTATTGAAGCCATCCTATTTGTTTAAATTGTAGCTGAGAATCTCAAAACTGCTGTGCTAAAACCATATATTTTTAGGGAATGATGTTCAAGTTAGACACCCCTTAAAACAAATGTCCTCTTTTCTCCCAGCACATTTTTATGAAAGTCTTTTTCAGATGCTTTATTCCAACAAGACCTTCCTATTGAACTGTGACAGACATTGTCATCTATGGGTCTAGCAAATATTCAGAAGTGATGCTTAGTACACAATGATGCAACAGAAATGCGCTTCTCCCAAGCAGCACACACTGTGATCTTGGCAACGGGGAAGCAATATACAAGGGGAAGGTATTTTAAAAATGTACTTGCTTTGAACACAGTGGCCATAGCTATAGCTCGTCAAAAGCAGGAAGCAGTGAAGAATTAATAGATTGATTTGTGAATATGGAAGGTGCAGAGACAAAACAGTGTCGTGGTGAAATCCTCTTTTCATGAAAATAAGAACTAGTCTTTGTGTTGGTCATCGAGTCTCAGACTTGAAGCAGCCCCTGGGAAATTAAATCACCGTAGGGTGCAGATAATTATACTAAAAGCCAGCCTGACTTTTGCAAAAGTTCAAGAGGTTTAGACAATAGGAGGCAAGAGGTATGGAGTGTAGTTTTAGATTTATAGTGGTAACCTTCAGAATTCTCCCTGCGATAATCTTATTTGGGCCATAATCTTTCTAATACATCCAGCCTTCTTTTGTTATAAAAACTATATAAATAAGGGCATGGAACAGAGGCAGAGATGAAAATTTGTCACCCTCCTGCTTCAAGTTAGTCTAATCAATCTGATGCTTTTGCATTATGGGATTTGGAATTTTCAGTGAAAGATGGGCCATTGTTTTTGCTTTCAATCTTTGGTATCGATCTGTTGATAAAAAAATGCAGAAGTGAGAGGCTGTCCATTCTCTCTGAAGCCAAATATAATATATCCCATGTCATCAGTAAAGTTTTGCTGTGCCCAGAGTCTAAAAGAACACTTTTCTGAGCAATGACAAAGGTTCTCATGGCCATTCACTGTGTTAGGCATACAGATGGGGATTGCACAGGAAGAACACCTTGTCCGGTTTCTCAGAGGCTCATGCTCCTGGGGCATGTCTCAGCAGGCGAGGCTAGAACAAGTGAGAGGGGAAGGCATCACTGTAAGTGAGGCAGCCTGGGGAGTGGAACATGTACGGGAAGAATGAGTGAGATCACTCGTGGCCTGTGTATCTCAGTGCCAACAAAACCTGTAATTTGTCATAAAAGATAGCTTTCCAGCTAAGAAATCCGTCGGGATTTGTTAGAAGCATTAATCTTAATGAGTCCTAAACAATGACAAACGGCACTGGAATATTAAGTGGTACAATTCAAGTCAAAACTTCAGCTGTATGGTGTTATTGGCTAGAGTAAATGTTTGACTGGCTGCTTTTATTATAAACTGCATAGATCTTGTCATTATTTAAAATTTTGATATTTTATGATAGCATTTTGCATTGATTTATGTTTTTAAAGACATTGCATTAAAAGCATCATTTATCTTGATTACTGAATTTTTTGGTACCGTTAGACTTTGTACCTGAGGCGAGTGCCTCACTTTGCTCACCCTAATCCTGGCCTGGCTGGGGCCCATTTCCAATCCTAAGACTGAAGATGAGCATTTGGGTAAAAGCAGGCCTTCCCTTCAGTGTCTCTGCTAATGCGGAGGGTCTCATAAAACTGTCAGAGCAAAGGCTGGTGACCCCCAGTTCTGGTATCTTTTCTCATTCTTTACGCCCCAGGGCTTCACTTTATGCTGGTGAAATCCAAATCCAGTTCTCCCTAAATCGAGGCCTCGCCAACCCTCTTCTTGTTAGACATCTCCGTTAAAGTCACATGGGCACTGCGTTCACCGTGCTGTGCACACTCATGACGCACAGCACCAAAGCCCCATCTTCTCAGTCTATGAGCTGCTCGCCGGCTCCGCCCCAGTGCCCTTCTGTCCCCCCATCTAAACTGGTGGCAGCCCCTCCTTCTCTCTGCTCTCCCAGAGATGACCTAGTGGTCGTTCCTTACTCTTCCCTCTTGTTACGCTGTGCTTCCCATCGATGGTTGAGTCCTACAGATTTCTGTCACTTAAGTGTTTCCTGAGTCTATTCTCTTCCTTCCATCCGTGGGCCACCTGCCTCTCCAGCCTCTATTTTTTTACTTGTCACTTCAGAGTCCAGCGCTGCAGAACCAGTTGAAGGTTTTCAAGCTCAATCGATTGGTTTTACTCCATGCTTTTGTTCAATGCTGTTTCCCCTACCTGAGTTGCCCTTCTCCCTTCATTTGGCTAGCTTCTGTTTCTTCTTTAAGGCAAAAGTGAGGCATTATCTCATTTACTGTCTCACAAAAATTCATTGAGCACCTGTTGGAGGCACTCTGTTAGGTTCTGGGCAATCCCAGATGTGGCCCCTGTACTCACACAGCTTATGCGTTTCTTCTAGGCTGTGTGTGTGTTCCATGTGTGAGGACAGCAGGGGGGGATGTTTGAAGAGAGGGTTCAGCTGCCTCGTTCTGGAAGCCTTCCCTGACTTCTCATCTCAGGAGCCAACTGCTTTTCTGTTGTACTTCCATAATGCTCTGCATTATGTTACCATAGCAGCAGTAACATGGAATTGTGGTTTCTTCTTCCTGTCTGGCTTCCCTAAGGATGGAGACCTCTTATCCATTTTTACAACTTCGTGCCTGGTCATGGGAGAAACTCAATACATGTTTGCTAAATGAAAGAGTGTGGCAGAAAGAAGGGACAAGGAGAGCTAACAACCGTGGAGCCAAGCCCTCGGATCACTGTTACCTCTGCTTTTGAGCTGGTAGCTCCCACTTCTTCAGCAATACTTCTATCAGTTGCATCAGAACTAACTAGATTTATTAAAGCTTTGGGAGTACATTTTTTCCCCTTGCATAAAGGCCAAGGTAAGTAAGCGGAGTGCTAAGTGGAATTAAATTCCTGTGTTCTTGAAAATCTTACCTAGAGTAAAGTCTACAGTTTCCAGTGGCCAGCTTTTGAGATACTTTTTAAAATAGGAATCACAATATACATAAGTGTGTTTTTGTGCTCAGAGAAGTGGGAGGGGAAGGGAGAGGGACAGAGAGGAAATCCACATGGTATATGTGGTAAGTGTGTTGGTGTTTGAACAATGAAGAATAGGGTCTTACAGAAACCAACTTGGCTAGCTACGCTCTTTAAAGGTATGTCAATCAATCCTGAACTAACAGGAAGCTTAGAAGCTTGCTCAGGATCACTCATGTGGA
The DNA here is from genome assembly GCA_007922815.1 of Macrotus californicus. Taxonomy (NCBI): domain Eukaryota; kingdom Metazoa; phylum Chordata; class Mammalia; order Chiroptera; family Phyllostomidae; genus Macrotus; species Macrotus californicus. The sequence goes on from VMDR010001236.1 coordinate 91,474, forward strand.
GCAATACCCCAAGTCTAACACGTGAGAGGGACCCAGGTGGTGCTGAGTAACCCCTCTTAGGTTGTTGCAGGTACAGTCACAGTGCATTGTGAAATACCTCCAGAACGTGTGGTTCCAACAGACAAAAGACTTACCTTATAGTTTCTGCAGGAAGGGTTGAAGGCATTAGTTCCACAGACAAACAGAGTATCGTCGTTTTTCTTTAGAATAACTTTAATAAAGTTGTGACACTCGTCCTGAAAAATAATTCAAACTCTTGTATCCAGTTCATTCAACATGGAAACCCATTCTTCACTGTAAACTATGATCTGCTGACAGTCAGGTTAAAAGAATGGTGGCTGAGGAGCGCCTCCGTTAAAAGTTCGAGCTCCTCCAGATGTTTACCAAAAGATGGTGTTAACAGCGACAACGATCGCCTTTAGAACAGTGTGTAGAAACACGGCATAGAGTCCAGGTTCATGTCACAAAAGGAAGGCAAGCCTGGAATTGGCACCCTCCCATCGTACTAATTTTAATGCCAGATGCCGTAGGGCTTCTTGGTATACAAAGCTTTGGGCTAAAGTGCGTTTTTATATTGTCCTGTGACCACGGGTACACAGCCCTGTATGTCTGCAGCAGCCTTTTCTGAGCTCTTCTGCAGGGTCCCCGAGGGCTTTAGACTGTGAGGTGGGCTACTAGAGAGTGCACGCAGAAGAGTCAGGGCAGCCAGCTTCGTGTCCATGATACCTAGTGCCCCCAAGTAGTTCAGATGCATCCCTAACGGCTGTGGTGTTTCATCACATTAAAAGCAAACTATTTTTACAAATTAAAGGCTTCAATAAGTTGATGGAAACAGCAATTACTAGGCGAAAAGGGACTAGCATGATCCATTCCACATCACGGTCTATGGCTGGAGATAACAGTCAAAACCTTAACCCAAAGTGGCAGCAGCAGGGGAGATGAAAATTGCCTACCTTATGTTTTCCCTTCATTCTGCATGTGTCTACATCAGCCTGTCTAGATTTCCATGTCAGTTTCTGCAGGGATCAAGAAAGCAATCAATTAGAACCCAGAGACTGTTGCAGTTGATTTTAGAAGTAAGAGTTCCCTTGGGGAGACTTGAGGCTGAACATATATTTATGGAAAGTTTTCCACACCCTCTCTCCTTGATTAATTCACCGTAACAACAAAAGATTAAAGTTGGAAATGTTCATTTAATTTTGAACTCCTGTGTATTCATTAAACTACAAAATGATCTTTTCTTTGAGATAAAGATGAAGGAAAAGAAGAATAAATAACTGTGGAAATTTCTCATAAAATATCCAAATTAACTTGCTCTATTAAGCTCATTTTGATAAAATGTATGCCTTTGCCCTTTGCTTTCAGTTGATAAATCAATTTTCATGAAGCAGGCTTTTCCCTTAACATAGGGAAGTCATTTTCTTAAAAAATAAAGGGGACATTCACTTCAGGTGGACAAAGATTTAATTCAGCTTATACTCCACGAAAATTCATGGACTAAAGGGATCATCTACTTCTATAGCAGATTTTATTAACTAAAATAACTCCGTGTGGAGATATCAGGGGAGCCTAGGTTGTATTTTATGTCTGCCTGAAATGGAGAATGATCAAATTCCTGGTCACAACAGTCAAGTCAAACTTAATGCTGCAAGACACGGAAACATAACATTTACAAATTTGTGGGACAATTTTTACATGTGAAAACTGATATTTTCCTGCACAAACATGGCAGTATTTTATTAAAGGAATGTAGCAATCACCTAAGACTTGAGGTGTGCATGCTCACATATCCGATGAATAAAATGACGTGTAATGGTGTCTGAACGTGCATTAAAGCCCTAACTTAGCCCCAAATTAAGACTTCACGAAATGCTCTCAATTGTTACTCGCCATGCCAGCGCAATCAGTGCATTTAGAGTACAGGTTTCCTCTGAAGGTCCTTCATTTCAGGATTGTTTTATTATTTTTTTTAGATTATACATATTGGTTTGTTTTTGAAAATTTATAGTTGTCCCAATTTTCCCCTGTGCTTCCCCTACCTTTCCGCCCCCAGGCAGTCCCCACCCCACTGCCCATGTCCATGGGTCATCCACACCTTCTGGTTGATTAGACTCTTCCTCTTCTTCTCTCTCCTGTCTACCCCCGCCCCTTTGGTTGCTGTCAGTCCGTTCCTTGTTTCTACGCTTCTGATTCTATTTCCCTTGTTTGTTTTGTTCGTTAGGTAGGTTCCTCTTATAGGTGAGATAATATGGTATTTGTCTTTCACCACCTGGCTTATTCAGAAGGATAGTTTTAAAACTACTTACTTTACTACAAAAAATTTCTTCTGTGTGTGATGTGTCTATATCAACAGTATAAATATGGTCCCTAAAAACAGAAAAAAAATAACAATGTCAAATATAAGAATCAAGACAGTTCATTTTATCCTGAATGAGTATATATATCATTCAAGGCAGATAAATCCATAGCCATGCTACTAAAAAAACAAAAACAAAAATAAAAAAACAAGACATGCAAGAAAAATGGAAGAGTTCAGCCTGTAAGATGCCTCTGGACCACAGTCAGCACCTTTTGATACGGTGGCATCTCGCTGCGTGGGACACCTGTTATGAACTTTCCTGTAGTCTCTGTCATATCAGAACTATAACATCTGTATATTGTAGTTCAGGAGAGAGGACTTTGGAAGTTAAATTGGCCCCAGAACTGGAACACAGATGGGTTCACATTTCAGTGTCTTCAAATCCAGGTGCCAGACACTTGGTATTCAACATGCCACAGCTGTTCATCAAGGTGGTTGACAAAAAGCTAACCTTCATCTCCATCTCTCAGCCCTGGCTTGGTGACGGGGCTGACAAGATGGAAGGTGATAAAGGTAAAATTGTTTTCAGAAGCCACTCTTTCCTTCACACAGTGATGGTCAGTTAAGGTCTAAAATGTACTTGAGCTACAGTTTACATTTCTTGCTTCTGTTCACCTTCCTGTTTTGCTGAGAATTTGGTTGTCTCTGTGACTTGCTGCCAATCTCCCCTTGGAAGGGGAGAAACAAAATCAGCAGCTCAGGTGTGGGGCTATATTTAAACATCCCCTTCTGTTTGAGCTGAGTACAAGGGTGTTTTTGTCTGGAATTCAGAAGAAAGAAAAGAAAAAAGAACTACATTTAACTGGGGAGATGGGGGGCTAGTAATGGAAAGCAAAACAACTCATTTTCCTTTGAAATAACATTGACTTTTTTCTAAAATGCAGGAAGTCCTGGGGCTGGAAAATTACCCACAGCTTTAAACCAAGACCTCAAGGCTCCCATACAGACTTTCAGGCCCCTCATTACTTAAAAGAAAGGGGGGAGGGGAGAAAAAAGAAAAAGGAAAGAAAGGAGTTATGTCAGGATTTACTTCAATTTTCCCCCATTTTTTTTGAAACCTGTTTGCTACCACTTTTAGGGAAGGTACAATAGATAAAAATGAAAATAAAAACCAGCTCTTTCATGTGAAAATAAAAGGAGAGGGCAAGGAAGTTGGCTTAGAAAACTTCCTTTCCTGCTATGGAAGAGAGAGGGAGAGGGGGAGGGAGAAAAATAGGGAGAGAGGGAGAGAACGAATAAGTGAGAGCGGTGAGGGGAGAATGGGGAGCCTGTTTCGTGAATTGCTGAATTGGGAAGTTCTTCAAACTTCAGGAGGGTGCCAGAATTGCCCTGCCCTTTAATTTCAAGGCAGTTCCATTGCATTCCTTTATTACTGGTTTGACTTTATGCTGTGGGTCAGGCTCATTCTTGGAATGGAATTGCCTATTACTCTGGTGTTAGGTTTGAGATGACTCTAGGTTTTCCTTGCCCTGCCTCCCCTCAAAACTTTAAGTAGGAATGGAATATATGAATTGTAAATTAACAGCTGATTAATATGCATTGGCAGTTTCTCAGAAAGCTCTTGGATTGCCCTTTTCTGGCATGGCCTGTTTATGTTAATTAGCGGTTTAGAGATTAAAGGGGGAAAAAAGTATTTACAAAATGGATAATAATAAAGTAGAATTGAAAGGGGTTCTTGCCATTACGCCTCGTTCAGTCCTGGGGTTCTGGATGCGGCTTCCGATTGCTGACACCAAGTGTCTAGAAGAACTGGAAGCCTTTTAAAAAGACTATCTGTGAATGGAATCTCCTTCTGCATGATGGCAGTCTTTCTCAGTATCTAAGAGATCACATTGCCCAACAAGCAGAAACAGACCAGGGTCAGGGGTCATTCCCACACTGGTGAATGCATCCTAGGATGCACACAGCACACTTGCTGAATTAAACTATTTGAACACAAGCTGACTTAATCCTGGGACTTCCTCTTCCCCTCCCAGTGAGCACCACTGCACTGTGCTGCCAGGGCTAGAGCCTGGGGGAAGGGTTTAACTTTAAATTGTGTTGCTTGCTGCCTAGGAACCCAGATCTCTCGGCACAATGACGGGAAGTTAAAGTGAGAGGAGAGACCCTAACTACGGCAGCCTCAGAGCTCCTTTAGCAATAGTCCCGAGGGTGCGCACTGAAGGGAAGTGGCTGCGTATAGAAGGGAAAGCAGCTTGTCAATGCTGAGCTATTAAAATTTTTACCTCTAACAAAAGGCAGGTCCGTTTTATAGTTTTGAAAAATTGAATGTGGCCCTGGCTGGTGTGGCTCAGTGGACTGAGTGCTGGCCTCAGAACCAAAGGGTCCCTGGTTCTGAGTCAAGGCCGGGGTTGCAGGCCAGGTCCCCATTCAGGGGCACGCAACAGGCAACCACACATTGATGTTTCTCTCTCTTCCTTCCTCCCTCCCTTCCCCTCTCTAAAAATAAATTTTTTTTAAATTTTGAAAAAATTGAATGTGTTTCTCCTTTCCGTTCTTTCATTTCTTCTTTCTCTTTTTCTTGGGGTCAGGGATTAGGATAAAAGTTGGTTTTCGCAAGCCGGAGTAATAGTCACTATTAAGTTTGTATAGCACCTTGCTCCTAACTCAGGTACCACTGGCCCTGCCGTCCACAGCCGTGCTAAAATAAGTCATCAGGTATGAGGACAGTCCGTCATACCACTTTCCCCCTCAGAGACCCCCACTGCAAAGTGAACAACTCGTAGAGGATTCTTTAGTGAACCTATTTCTCACAGGTCCAATGTTTAATCATTTGTTTTGACCAGCCTTTTGATAATTGGGTACAAATGTAGTCTCTTCTCGCCCTGCTATATTTGGGAAACAAAAAATGATATTTAAGAAGGAGCTAATATTCTGCCACAAAGGTGGCTACTGGGGACCTCACTGAAATGCTTTCTAACGAATACAATCAGAGACGAATAGCTGTGCTTGGGCAACGGCTCTGGGAAGGCTATTCCCAGGACACATATCACCACCCCTGTTGCCCAGTGGGCTGCAGAGCACAGGGAGTAATGACCCAGACTCCAAAGCAAGAGCGTTCTGGTCCAAGCACTGCTCTGTCATTCTGACCAAGTCGTCTCACCTCTGTGTACTTTGGTTTCCTCCCCTAAGACATGGGGCAATAATACCTCCTTCTCACAGGGTTTTTCCAGGGTTGAATGAATTAACATGGCACGTACATCTAGTATGTGCTGGATACATTTTTGTGAACTAAACTAAAAAAAACAAACAAACATTTTGGCATTGTTCCCTGTGACCAAACGTGGGTTACTTACAGGGCATTTTAATCTCACCAGTGGTTTTTTGTTTTAAACTTGATGTTGCACAACTTGTATTTTCAGAAAATCTATGTGCTTTAAAAGAATTGACCAGTGTTGTTACTTACCTGTCCTTTACCTATGCTTACGGCCAGACAAGTACCACAAACACGATCTCTATTTTTCCCAGCGTGAAATGATTAATCAGTCTAGACTTGGGAAGTCCACAGTGGAACCCCACAGGTGGTGCTCCTTGCTGCTATTCACTTAGAATTATTCTGACTGTGCTGCACACCCACAGAATGGGGGATCATACGTTGTTAGAATCCCAAGAGACTTCGTTAAGCTAATCCATTGCAACCTCTCATTTGTCAGGAGTCTATCGCCAGAGAAGTTGTGTTCCAGGTAAATTAAGAGTAGAATTAACACAAAAGGCGACATGCACGTGATGCCTGTGTAGGCAGTATTCTAGCCATGCCATTCAGCCTAAGACATGGTTATGTTTAAGTGACATTTCCCCAGCGGATGGGTGTTTTCTTACTGGATCCAAATCAAAGACTCTTCGGGTGCTACTGCCATTCTGTTAAAGTAATGATATACGCTACATACTCACTGCAAAAACACAAACAGGTTTACCATACACACACCTACACATTATATAATCATGTTTACACATTCAACTTAATTTAACCAAGAAGTAACAAGGAGAAAGGCACTCTACTGGGTGCTTGAGTAAATATTTACATGTATGTTCAAGAAAAACAGCGGATTCCTTGAGTCTAAACTCCAAAATAGGCAATTATTTCTATCTAAATCCACAGAGAATTAAACAGACACAGAAATCTCAAAAGAATGATTGCTTGACAAACTAAAGTAGCCTTTCAATTAAATAACGCTTTGTTTGGGGGCATTACGATCTTTAAAATGAGGTACAGCGGGTACATCTATATCTTAGGACCTTCGGGTGCTTCTGGAAGGCAGAGTTGAGAGCGAGGCCACTCACCTAGCAGCAATGTAGAGGGTTCTATTCATGACCATAATCATCTGGATGTCCAGTCTGTGCCTCTGTGTGGTGTTCCGTCCTGGCTTGTGGCCCACAAACACCGGATACTGTTTTGTATCTGTGAAAAGAGGAGACGGGGCAAGAAAGGGAAAAGGAAATCAAGCCAAGAATTGACAGGGCAGGGAGGGGAGGGGGGCCGTCCACAAAACAAAACCATATTTAAGTCAGACCAAGACACCATTTTCCACCTTCAATGAGGCTGTTATTTTAGGAAAAACTGAGACAGGAGGGTGCTCTTAAAGGATGATCAAGTTACAGTTTCATTTCCAGATGATAATAAGCCTGGACTTATATTTCTAAGCGTCACAATTTCTGACTTGTCCCTTTTCCTGGGGCTTAAACTTGCAAGTGAACCCTTTACATGAAGGTGCTCTTTTTTTCCAGTTTTCTTTTCATCTTCTTTAGAGTGCTAAGCCTGAGAGGCAGTCTGCCAAAGATCTTGTCTCGGGACAAAACTATTTCAAAGCAGCCTTCCCATCAATCACTACAGCGGCAATGTGGTCTGGAGGCGAGAGCCCTCGACCAGGAGCCAGAAGAAAAATACAGTCTCCACAGGCGTCCAGTTGGAATAATCTACCATTGAAGGCAGCCCTGCTAGGTTGGTTGGCATTCTAGGAACTGTGGGAAGTTCACTCTTGAGTTAAGCAATTGGCTAATCTCACACAGAAATGGGAGCTTTGACAGGACAGGGTCAAACTGAGTGTAGCCAGTCGGGTGATCTGGAAATTCCCTGACTTGGAGAGTCAGGAAGTGTATTTCTCCTTTCTTACGCTTCTCTTCGGTTGAGAGGGCAGTTTGTAATAATATCTGACCTGTAGAAATACCTACATCTCAAAAATCTCTCTGCCTTAAACCTGCAAACTATGGAACATGGGCATTCCTTTAAAGAAACTAAGAAAGAAAGAAAGATGAGTCACATTTAAAAGGCACTTGTTTTTCTGAGGGTGGGGGAAGGGCACATAATGACTTGAAAACCATTCAGATTTATTCGCAGACCCCTCCTTTAAACCCTTATAGTAGGTATCTGAGCATGACTCACAGTGGGTATCTTACCCAAGAGCCACAGTATATTTTGCTCACAATTAAGCTTAGTATGGGATCATCTCATGCTTTTCCCTCCACTGCTCTGAAATTTCATTTAACCATTCATCAAAGAGCTTGCTAAAAAATATCATGACTCTGAAGCTTGCTTTTCAGCAGCACATTTGGGCTGGGGTCTCTTCTGTATAACTGCCTCTGATGGAGATAGATAAATGCTTATTAAATGGTACCTTCAATTAGGTGGACTCTTGCTGCTTTAGGAATGATATCTTTTTTTTTTAAAGATTTTATTTAGTTTATTTTTAGACAGGGGAAGGGAGGGAGGAAGAGAGGGAGAGAAACATCAATGTGTGGTTGCCTCTCACTCGTCCCCTACTGGGGACCTGGCCCGCAACCCAGGCATGTGCCCTGACTGGGAATCAAACCAGCGACCCTTTGGTTCACAGGCCAGCGCTTAATGCACTGAGCCACACCAGCCAGGGCAAGAATGATGATCTTGAACTACATAATTTGGCCTTAATCATGCTCTGAGTTTTGTTCTCTAATTGTTTTATGTATCAGTCTTGCCACCTCACCTTCATGTAAGATTATCTCTTCCAACCCACACCATCCAGCAGAAAGCTGGGCATTAATGGATCTTGTTACTATTCCATATTAATGTTAAACATCTTTTGTATGGTTCATTAAATGTTTGTTTCGAGGTAGTTACTGGGAAAATAAATATTTGGGGAAAATGTTCTCTTTCACCTTTACTGTGATAAAACATTTTGTGTTTGGAGGGAAGTAAAAGAAGTAGTAGATCGGCCGTTCCATCCAACACACAGGTAAAACTTCCTTCATTTCAAGGGTCAGCTGAATTCTTAATCATGTTGCTCTCTCTCCTTGGCAATGAAGCAGACCAAGGGAAAATTATATAAACAGTTAAAGTAGGTCCTCTGAATTAAAATTCACTCCACCTGAATTTAGCAATGATACAACTTCTAAATCTAAACAAAGTTAATTTTTGTCTCTAAAGTACTCCTGAGCAGTCTTACTACTTTTCTGTTCTTGTAACCGTTTTCGTATATTAGTCACATGTGGAAATGTGCAGTACTGGCAGTACCCAAGTGAGAGTGGTGGTCTCCCACAGGTGGTTCTCAGGCACGGTCACGGCCTCCATGGAGTCACTGGGACTTCAGGAAGGCACTGAGGGACGTTGCAAATGCTCCCATGTGCTTGTCCCACAGCAACACTGAATGGAGTTAGAGAACAGGCATCTCACCGATGTGACTAGACTTGAATTAACTCTGCCACCTACACAAGTTAGAAGTGACTAGTAAGTCTTCTATTTTATTAAACGTTTAATTTTTATGCTTTCCTGGTTGATGCAGGCTACAGTGTCCCCAAAGAGACAGAGTGGGATTGTGGGTACTTACAGTTGCCATGCGAAATACTGATTGGCTCAGAGTCTTCTGGGAAGCCAGCCCCAGCAAAGTGTAGCAGTGTGAAATATAGCAGCAAGGCTTCTGACCTCATAGTAGTTCAGCGGGGAGACTTTCTTCCTCTACTTCACCCTGCCGAAGAGCAAAGAAGGATGTTTCTTCCTGTTTTTGCAAGTCAGCTTTTTTCAACTCCATACAATGAAATGGTCTTGAAGATAAATTTAAGAGAAAAGAGGTCTCTGCGTCATATCGTGTCCAGTGCGAATTCACCGATTACTGTGTTTTACATAAGGAAACTGTACCCATCCTTTACCCAGTGCACCCTCCTTCCCACGTGTCCGAGTCCCTTTGCAGTTCCCCCAGACATGGGATGTGGGACCTTAGCTCCTTTGTCCTGAGCTGTAATAAATGGGTCACCACAGGAGGCTGTTTCACAGCTATGGAACTGCATTCCCCAAAATGTGGACAACTGAGGGAACATTTTTTCAAGGTGAATATGTTTTCCTTCTCAGCAGGTTTGCAGCAATATGACATCCCTCAGACGTGTTTCGTTTGGCCACCTAGGGTCGTTCAAAAATTTGTAATTGCCAATATTGGAAAATTAGGAGAGTTCTAACCTTATATAAAAATCAAAATACCTTTCATATTGACTTAAATGACACTTCGTCGTAGGCACTGCACCCCTACCTCTGACACACGCAGACTCACCCCCTTATAACTGGTCCTGTTCACTTATTTCTATTCCCTGTTTGACCCCTTTAGTTGAGATTTTCACCCCTGGTTTATGTAATTCTACAGTGACCTTAGACACACATAAGACTATATAATCTATGTTTTAAAAAAAAGCAAATGGCTCTTTTCAGATTCTGAAGAATACTATAGGGAGAATCTGAAGCCACATCCTGAAATGGTATTGTTGATTTTAAAAAAGCATATCTCTGTATATTTTAGTCTCATACACTACCTTGCAATGAAATAGTAGTGAATAAAAATGCCAGATATACTGTTCTACCCATCTGTATTTTCCTAAAGATGCTCTTTATGTGCAGAAAAATTCTCCTAAATCTTAGAAGTAAAAGCCATTCCATCTAGAGCAGCTGGATACAGTGAAAAAAGACTATTAAAACAGCAAATGCTGCATAAGTCTGAGGCATATTTCAAATAAGTGTTGATCTGTTGGGGAAATTAATGTAAAGTGAGGATATCTTTTCATCTCTCCAGAGTAGTAAAGCCTTAGAAGTAGCCTGCCAAAGACGATCTTTTCTGAACAAAGCTCTTTTACATCAGTCCATCAATCATGTAAGGTTTGTGTGTAGAAAAGTCAAACTTAGTAACAAACTGCTAACTTATGCTTTCCAGAATGCCACTTAATATAATATACCTATGTCTCTCTTTTTCATGCCAAAAAATAGAATAAGCATTAACAAGTCCAGAGTGTTGCATTGCAACTTGTAATTTTACAGAGATAGCTGGGCCTTAATCATTCTTTCCGTTGAAAAGTGCAGCACGTTAATTAATTTGCTGTATCTTGAAAATGAGAGGGAGAGGCTGAAAGAATAGCCTAAGTTATTTTGTATCTTCAGCTCTGATGTGTAGATTGAAATTAAACTTTAAATGATGACTTGTTCAAAAGGGTGACTCATTACCAAGAGACATGATCATGTATCTACAGACAGGTTAAAAGCAACCGTTCGTTCGTTCGTTCGCTCATTCATTCATTCATTCATTCATTTTGCAGTTCTTCCTATTCTGGAGAATCTGATCTCAAAGTAAAGAAGCTCTGAGGTGCCCTTATTTGCTTCTCATGGTTCCTGTTCAGTAAAACATTAAAGAGGTGAAATCAATAATAAGAGTTAAGTAAAACATAAAGCAGACACTAGTCAGCTATTACACTTTGGATGAGAAAGTATATGGAGAAGAGGAAGTGGCAACATTTACCAAGGGCTCAAGAGCAGCATTATAGGATTATACAGAGCATATTACTCAGAGAGTTTGCAGCACGCAGTGGAAGGATAATGGAGACTCAAAGGACTGGTTCTCATTTCTTTAGAAAGCTTTGGGAATATATGCATACTTTTATAGATTAATTTTTCTTGACATGTCAAATGAACCTCTATCCTTCCACAATTACATTCATTTTTGCACAAATGTCCTACAAGCTAGTAAGACAGAATCCTGCTATGTTATTATATTTCCCAATTGTATCTTTTTTCATCTTAAGATTGCATAGGTCAGATGCAACATTCTGAACCCCAGAGGGTGGCAGGAAGAGCACTGCATGCAGAAGAAATCTATTATGCAATTCAGTGGCTTCTCTTAATCCTTACACACGGCCAGGATCATGGCTGAGATGGGTTATTTAAATATCTCCAGGTTTACAGCAGGGTTCTAGCCAGGAAAAATAGCTGTTTTATGTGTCTTTCTATCATCATACCATCTGGTTGTTAACATGCACATCACATGGGTGAGTGTTCTGGCCGTACCGGTTAATCTTGGCCAGTCCACATGAACACGTGACAGTTTCTTCAGCTGAGGTTCTGATTTATTATCCCCTTCCTACACAACTTGGGGCTCTAACCACTGGAAATATATAGACAACATACTTTCTTGTGGAAGTGATCACTGCCCGGCGAGAACCCAGCTCAGGCCCGCCGTCACTTTGCATCCTGCAGAGCAGGGGCTGGGTCTCCCCACCAAGACCAGAGCAGTGCGGGCTTGCACCAGCCAGGAGAATAAAAACGAACAAGAACTCTCCCCTGAGTTTCAAAACCTTGAGCTGGCTGGGCTGCTGCAATTAAAGAGGTTATTTAGGTAATCTTTGAAACTTTAAAAGTGCTACCTAAGAGTATTTTTAGGCGTCTACAGACATTGGTTGGTTTCTCTCTCTGACTGTGCTTCTACAGGCTAAAGCAGCTATCCAGAAAAGTAGATAATGGGGAGACTGTCACTATGAGGGTTTGAAACCAGAGTAATTCACTTCAGAGGTAAGCTTATCATGCCTGAATCTTCCATCTAATTGTCTTAAGCTTCCACTATTTTTAGCCTGAAGAGAAATGCCCTTTATAAAATACACCATTATTATATAGTTATAATCCTCCTCTTTCCCAACCTACAAATTAGTGTAAAACGTTAAGAAAGTTCTTAATTTTAATAGGCATTTGTTGGTGAATTTATTGGATCTATTTGGGTTCACCTAAAATGAATTATACAACTTTGCTCTGAGTCAGATGGGCAAGAATTGTGTTGACTTTCTACACACTTGGAGCCCAGACAAAAATTCCTCGTGCTGTGATTTTTAAGACCAAACTGAATGATAGACAAATGCACAAATGGTGTGACTGTTGACTGCCGTGAGTGAACTGGACCTTGCAGGGTGCTAATTGGCCAGGAAACTAGCCTTTAGGTAGTCCAGATTGAGGACCAAACAAAGGGGGCTAAAAAGGGGTCTGTTTGAAAATCCTGTGACTGCATGTGTTGACCATTGTTTTTAAAATATCAAACGTTTTCCATCACTGGAGCTTTCACTCTGCCCCCTCATACCTCGTTGTATAGCAGGTCATTGTGACAGCAAAGCTTTAGCAAAGCAAAGGGAATGTCACTAGGATTGGAGATGATTACTAAGTCAGAGAATGAGGTCACACTGTCACATCTTACTTCTGATTAATCAGGTAAATTTTATAAGAGCCATTAGGACTGGCTTCCCAAGCAGGGTACCACTCATGCTTACCCCAACACTAGTTCAGTTCTCTGCCCAAGAAGTTCCCCAAGTCCTGCTCTGGAAAATTTTACTTAGATTCACAAAACTGGTAGGGCTTAGCCAAAGCTGACTCACAGAGAACAAAAAAACTGAATTAGTTGCTAACATGTACAAGTCCAGATTTCTGGCTTCTTAAAAAAAAATCAGAGACCTGGCTTTTCCAGCCAGCATTACACATGGCCGACACTCTGGAGTGAGCAGTGGCTGCCCACAGCAGAGGGCTGGCCCTTTCCAGCTGGAACCGTTCCCATCACTTTCCATTGTCTGAGGAAGCCTTTCTCACCCCCTTGACTTCGCTGCCCGGCCCCTGAAGGCTCTGAAGGCAACCTTCATGCCACTCAGGAAAAGCACATCACAGTTGCTGCTCGTCTTTGCCATCATGTGCAGGTTGCCGTGTGTCAGTCTGAGCAAGTGAATCTGGTGGGACCCAATGTCTGCACACACACATGAATGGCTGTTGCTTGTTTTAAAGACCCAGTTGGGCTGCTCCACACTGTCTACGTGTCCAGCTGCAGCAAATAGTTAATCGGTGCACTTGGACTTGGACTTGGCTGTATCGATATAATTTGTGTCTCCAGAATATTGGCATCCAGTGAACATTTTAATGATAAATAGTAAAGTGATGAGAGAAATTATTTACCTGTAAACTAGAAAATACAAAATGCTCTGGATAAGTGTGGCTTAGAAAGAAAAAGGAAACAATCATAGTGGCACTTTTTCTATAAGAAAAATCAATACCATGTTTCAGTAACTCTCTTAAAAAGCACATTTCTACTGCCATTACAGGACGTTTTAAAGGTAATCAGTAATTCACACTGCCCTTAATAGAAAGAAGAGGACGCTAATAGTGTGACCCCGGGCAAGTCACCTAGCCTCACTGGCTCCTACTTTGCTCACCTGTACATTGAAAATATATATAAAATGTAAAAGCCTCTGAAAGTCTTCCAGGCTCTGAGAGTGTGAAATTCTAGGTGACTGTGCCCCCAATGAAGAAGGGCATGGGTATGTGACAGTGATTAGGGAGGACCGTACATGGAATGACCCTGAGCCAGGACACTCCATTGTAGCTCATTTCCAAGGCCAGGGGCACCACGTGGAGGTGCGGTGTTGGGCAGGAGGATTAGGGGTTGCAGCAGAGTGGGGCCTGGAGCTCCACACGCAGGGCGTGGAGTCGGGCTCCTGGGGCGGCTGTCTCAGGCACTCCCTTGAGATTACAGCAGAGGTCGGGCAGTGACAGCTCTTTGCACCTGAGTGAGTGGTCTTTCTGAAGAGAACAGGGCTGATTTTTTCCACACTTTTCCCTGCTTGCCCGCTGATCTGCATTTGGTTTGGAAACTAGGGGTAGTCAGTGTGTTGGTGAGTGGTCCTGTGTGTGGCAAACAGAGGCTGCAACAGGCCCACTTCAGTGTCGCTGTCAGCGGGGGCTCTTGGCACAGCAGAGAAGCAGGGGAGTTCCTCACGCTGGAGCGGAGAGACCCCAGCACGGGGAGCGCTGCCTCTGTCTCACCGTGCGCACAGAGTTCAAGCCCCATAAGTAGTTCTGACCTAGCCAAAGAGACCACTGTTGTTACCATACGCTCACATTCCGAGTTCAGTTGGGTTTTACACTAAGGGGAACATTTTAATTTTTATTGCTCCAGCTTTCTGGTCTCCTCATCTTTGCCTTTCCAGTGTGATTGTCTTTAAAAATCTCAACTGAAATTGGTTTAAAAGCTCCGACATGAAATCAAACTATTGCTAATAAATATAGAGGAGCAGAGAGTAAAAACAGGGTTTGAATTCCTCGGTTCTACTGACTAGCTGGCAAAATGCTCAAACTTCCTGAGCCTCAGTTTCCATTTCTGGAGTGGGTAAAATTATCTCCACGTTGTTAGTGAGATAATACACATAAAAATTGTAGCCCTCAAAAAATGTTTGTCAGCTGAGATATAAAAAATTGCCTTTTTAGTAGCTTCTTGGAATTCCTTAAGAAATCCTCAGGTAGGCCTGAGGTCAGTAACTGGTGTTTTACTTCTTCAGTGCAGAAGCCCTCCCCCTTCTCCTTCCCTCCCTTCCTCCTCGAGGTCACCACGCTTCCTCTCCTGGAGGTGGGCATCTGGAGAGGAAGGAGAGTCTCTCAGAACGGCGTAACTCACACTGTGTGATTTTGGAAATGTGGATCACAACACTCACACGCATGCAAAGGCAAACAGTGGTTTGGGAAATGGAGAGTGGACAGGGTGCAAGTGGAGGTTTATCAAGCACCTTCTCTGTATGAGGTGCATACGCATAGTACTGCATGTGACATCATAGCAACCTGGGGAGACAGGCCTTGTCACCTCCATTTGCACACAAGGAAACTGAGGCTCTGAGTGGCTAAGCAACACGCCCAGACAGTACACAGACCATGTTTGCAGCACATCCATGAAAAGGGAAAGCCAGTATGCAAACCCAGGTCTGTGACACGAAGGTTTACATCCTTTCCAGCACATCAAAGAGCAAGGAACAGAAAGAAGGTTGGAAAGAGATGCTAGCGTAAATGGAAACTGCTCCTAAGATAATAGCTGAATGCATGAATACAGGTTGATGCATCTATGTGTACGTGGACAGAGTGGCTGAACGTCCCTAATGGCTTCAGTAATAAAAATCTATGAAAAGAGTACACAGTGGCTTGTAACCATGTAGGCATGCAAGGCTCATTCCACTTTATGGCCCTGTGATTGCAGGCTTCAGGTGATAGGAAAGATGCAAATGCTCCTCAACCAGTTTTAGGAGGAATTGATTATCTTGTGACACCACTGTGTTAAGTGAAACCATTTTCCCGCTTACAGCCTCCTTAATATTAATGTTTTAAAGTCAATACATCATAGAGAACAGTGTGTCTGTTATGAAGGGTAAGAACAAGGCAGCCTGTTTCACTAGCCGATACGATAAACCGATCTGGACACTCCTCAAGTTGGTGTAAGAAGCCTCTGCCCAGAGAGAGGAGGGGACAGAGAGCAGGTGTTTGTGCAAAAACTCCGGCCTGCTGAGTGCTGGAGACCTGTCTCACAGAGATCGGAACGCCTGATTGTCCTAGCAAAGGAACATTTCAAGAATCAAAGAGTGTTTAAACAGCCGGTGTCCTTCCCTGACCTAGACAGCTCTTTTCCAGGACTATAGCATCAAGAGGATGCTGCTGTCTGCAGGATGCATAGCAGGGCCACAGAGGAATACTTCCCAGATGGAATTAGAAACAACTTGGACCCATTGATTTTGGTTGAAACCTTTAGTGTATACCCAGTCTTCAGGGACCACGCTGGCCACCTGTTCGGTGATAATGCATTAAGACACAAGGTTCATGCAAATGAGAAAAATAGCTCTAGCCTCTGCATAAAGCATCTAGTCTTTCTCTCTTCTTCTCAGCCATTAGCAGAGACATAAAAGGACCCATTTCGGAGGAAAGGGAAATGCTACAGACCTTAACTTCAACATGTTTTAGAGAGTGATGATGACATTCGATGAAGTATAATAATAAATATCGACTGTGTATAATTGATGTTCCATTTTAGATCTAAAACACTATCACAAAGGAGCAAGAAAACAGCTGTGAATTTAGAAGTATATTTAGAAAGAATATTTTTGGAAAAATTAAGGTTGGTTGTAAACCTGTTATCATTTAAGGGGAGAAGGCAAGTCTTGTGTTTCAGGTGATTCTTTGTTATGACATTTTTCTTTCTACCAACACCCCCCACACACACACACCCACCACACCCAGGCATTCTTGGGTGTGCATAAACTCTTGAGTCAGTGCATTTAATGCACGTTGCTTGAGTGTTTCAGATACAATCTAATGACTCTTTAGGGCTCTGCAGTTACAGTCATGATTTTAGCAGGCCTGAAGATACTGTGGCAAAAACTATCTTGATCTCAAGGAGCTGGCAATGATCCCTACCCTGTTTACCGTTGTCACACCCCAGCTTTTTGCCACCTCCATCTTTTTCAACTTGTTAATTTGCTGAACTCAAACATCTGCTCCAGAGGCACCACCAAATACCCCCTTTATATTACTGTTAAGGAAACTGAGGCCCTGAGAGGTCAGGTCCCTTGCAAAATGTGGCACAGTTCAGAAGTGGCAAAGCTCAGCAGCAATTGAGAACGCCTGACTCCTTCACTGAGCTCGGTCCCCACATTATGCTGCTTTCAGAAAGGAAGCCAAGACTCATTCATTTCTCCTTGGCCTGCTGCCTGATGCTCATTACTTCCATTGCCTGATTTCCATCTTACTGATTCCCTGTTTTCTGCTGGGAGCCAGCTCTGTGCTAGATGCTGATACAGACAGAGATGGGAATAAAAGGTCCCGTGTGGCCCCTGCCCCCCAGGACCTCACCATTTAGTAGGTGGGCCTGACATGCTCATCATCCCAAAACAGAACATGAATGGACAACAATAACTTTTCAAAAAGAAATTAAAATTCTGTGGGGAAGAATACTGCCTGGAGGTGAAGGTGTTGCTGAGATAAGTGGGTAGGATGATCAGTGAAGGCCTCTGGTTGGAGATAGCCTTGGCAGACCACATGATGGTTCGCTGTGGACTGTGGGGTTAGGAGGGGCAGGTAGGATCAAGACATTTCGGTCAGAAGGACAAGCTCAAGAGAGCAGATTGTTACAGTGAACCACTCCATGCCAACTGGATTTTCAGAAAGTCAAATTGGACCATTTCACTCTTTGCCTAAGGAATTTCAAGTTATTTGTCTAATGTAGTGGATGTATTTTTTTTTTTTACCTTACTTATAGCAGAATAAAGATCATGTCTGATTACTTCTTCCTTCTAAGGATATGGCAGAAGAAGTGGGGGTGGGACAGAAGTTTGAGGTAAAATCTCAGAATTTTCATTCATTCATTCATTCATCTATTTGAGGTGCTATTTGAGTTACTGTCACATTCCTCTGTCTAGGCTTCTGTGCACTTGTAATTTCATTAAAACGAAACACAGGGCAAAAGTAGCATGCCTACATTGAAGGCACTTTCCCCAGCCCTTAGACATTTTAGAGTGACCTTAACTAGAGATCTCAGTGACTGGAGTTTCCCATGAACCTTTGTCAAAATAGAACAGTCGCTGGCCTTTGACAGGATGCCTCTCCCTGGTCACTTCTCCTCTGTTTGTTCAGTGTAGTTAACAGAAAACAGAGTCTCCTAGCCGTAACTCTCACCTTCCTGCTCCTCGCTTACCCTGCGATGGCTCAGGCTCAGGTGACTGCAGGGATGTGCTCCTTCCTCATTTTGGAATGGAGGTCAGCCTCAGACTTGGCTCAGGGAGAAATAAAAACCACCTGCAAGTTTCTCCTCCTCTGAGCTCTGAGTAACAGCCCACAATAACAGCATCACCAGTCACAGATGACTGGAACTTTGACTGAATCCTACAAACTCTTAATTGCGTTTTTCCTAACAAGTCTCAACATCGGGATGTGAAAAACATTTCCTTGAACTAATCTTTTTGTATCAAGTTCTCTCTTGTTCCCTGCATGCCATTTTTCATTGCATTTCTTGTCTTTTTCAATGAGCTCTGATGCTCTCCCAGTACCCTGAAAGCCAAAAATAGACTTTAAATTTGACTACAAGCTTCTAATTTTGTATCAAGAGACATAATATCATTGTAGGATCTGTTCCATAACAAAGCATGAGACTGCTGACTGGTGCTTATCATCAGTAAAACACCGATGGGTTATCGTATGTATATCTAGACACCTCCTGAACGAAAATGGATGGAAGCATTTTTCTTATATTCTTTAGGAAATGTATTTTATTTATTAAAGGGGGGGCTGCTTTATATCCTGATGAACCAGATAAAAATTGCAAATCCATTCATTTTAAACCTCCTCAAATTTATTATTGAATTTGGTAGATATTGCTAAGCTTTTCTGAAATTAATATCTTTATTGGATTTGTGTTGTTTACACATAAGGAGCTACTCATTAGGCTGGCTTGACTTACTGGAAGGAGCTATCAGTTTGAACCGGCGTGGAGAGTGCCTCTTCCCAATCAGTCAGATCTAGGGATAATACTTGCTAAAATGTTCATTTGTTTTTAATGTGAAATCCTACCCTCAAAATTAATAACTTTTCCAAACATCCTGAAAATATGCTTCCTTAAGGCCAATGAGAGTAAGTTCCAGGAAATTATGGGTCTGTTTCAATATCTCTACCACTTAATGACTTGATTCCCTACCTAGGTGACTTAAAGGTCACCACACAAAAACAGATTGAAAGACCCATTCACAGAGATGAAGGTGGTCAGCATCTGGATGAACTATTTTGGTGATAGTAGTTGTTTTTCATTAAATTGGCCTCATGTCTCCTTAAGTTTAAAAGAAAAACAAGATTCGCTTTTCTCTGTTCCGTCTAAATGTGGATGAAGCACATCCATCGGTTTTGGAAAGACAGGTACACAATCCCTCATTTGCAATCACAAAAAACAAAAGCAAACTCCCAAACCTAAAAACCAAAAGTTTTTTCTATTCATAAAACTTGACCTGAACTGGCATTAGACCATTTATAGTCTTTTTAAAAATCCCACTCTTATTTATAAACAACTCTTAGGGTATTTATACATTTTGCTGCAGAAATATTAATGGGTCTCATTACTGGATATTGCCCCCACAGGGATCTATGTCCCATGGTACTCTTCTGACGTCTGGAAAACTTAACACTCTGAAACACGTCTGTTCGAAGAAGAGACCGCAGAACTAACTTTACTCCTCCATTCCTGAGGAGATTAAAAATAGGATAACAAAGAGGGGACAGGAGAGCCTCTGGAGCAGAATTCTCAGCACTGGTTTTCCTGAACCCAGAGCTCTCTGCTTATCTCACAGTGTATCGTGAGATTCTCACAGAACTTAAAAAATGTAATCTGATTTTATTTTTTAAAATGTGTATCAAATTATCCTTTACTTGCAAGAATAATTCAGAGATTAGGAATTGCTGACTGAGTCATCTAGTCTTAATTTCCTGTTTTGTGCTCGTAATAGCAGGGCTCAGGCCCCTATCTGTACAGGGACTGACAAGGACACGCTTCTACAGAATGAGGGATGCTCACCAGCAGCGGTGGTCTTGGTGGAGACGGTCTCAAGCCTCTCGTGGGTGAGCAGTGACATCCAGCAACAGCACAGTGACTGCCTCACCCAGGGCCACAACTCCAGCCCGAGCGCACTTCATTTGTCCTATCTGACCGCCAGCTGCAGGTGGATCAACCCCTTCCTCTCTGGTGCCACAGGCTTTCTGTGCAGTTAGCAGTGGTGGTTTCTCCAAAGGAAAGTCCATAGTGTAGTGTCTGAGGCCAGTAACCTTTCTCTGCCCCAAGAAATGAGCCTGGGAATGGTTTTTTCCAACCCTCACTCTCAGAGAGAATTGTCATCTGGCAGTGCCTGCCCCCTGCTTTGTTTTAAGTACCTGCCTTTAATTTTCAAATACCTGCAACTTTCTTTTCATAGTTAATACCAGAAAGTTGAAGGATTAATTAGTGAAGTGAAGAATTTTTGTATTTCCAGACTAATGTGGGAAGGCAGCTGTTACCTTGGGGCGGCAGCGGAGGACATAGTGTCCTCCCTTCCTCTCTGAGGGGCCCCCCCCACACTTTCCCCTGCTTTGCTTCTCACAAAATGGACACGGGCATCAGGCATAATGGCAGCCAGTTCTAACTCTGAGATAAAATGCAGGCAAATGGTTAGGAGCAGCCATCCAAATTATCTGGAGGGAAAACAGCGCATGGATATTACCAATTAACCCCTGAATCTAAAAGTAAATAAATAAATAAATCACAGTCCCCCTAATTAATAGCATAGCAGGCAATCACTGTAATTACAGTCTCTGCAAGAGAGACCAGGATCAGGAGGAGAAAGTGAAATTATCCAATAAGCTTGAGTGTGACAGGCAGAAACCAAATCAAAGTGCTGAGGGTCAAATGAATGAGAGGCAATAAATCAGAGAGAAAGTGAGTGTGAGACCCATGCCCAGGCCAGCGGAGGTGCCCGGGCAGCTGGCCACCCTGGGAGAGCACAAAGGTTCCTGCACACATGTGCTCACCCTTCTTGGGGAGGAAATGGAGGCACAGGAAAGGCATAGATGGCTCTGAAAGCCGGTCACCGCCTGGTTGCTGGAAGGCCCAGAGGTCCATCTGGGTCATGCAGGCCTTCACTGGTGAGGACGCGAAGCTCTGCACAGCGAGGTGGCCAAGGCTGAGCTATGGAGCACGTGGAGAGGGAATGATACATGAGCTCCTTTTCAGAAGGCACAGGCCCCCAATGGTGTTCTTCCTGTTCAGCTAACATAGTCTTCATCGCTCCAAAGAGTCAAAAAAGAAAGGTCATTCTGAACTGTTATGCAAGAATAAGCAGATGTGTTCTTCACGCACCTATTTAATCAGCCCTTGCCAGCAACACTAAGACATGAAAGAAGGCTGAGGCTCGTCCAGAATCTGCAATGAGGAGAGGGCGAGATGCTGTGTGGCACCTGAGCAGGATCACCCAAAGCTTGGGCACTGCTTCACCATCTGAAAGTGAGGGACCTAGAACACCACCTCCTCTTCACACAGCGGTGTGTTTCAAAGGTTAAGAGTTATTAGTAATTTTTCCCTTTTCGGCAAGTAATTTTATTCAAAAGGACCATTGCTTTTGCACATCATGAGTTATTACTACTCTGATGTTTTGCCAGTTACCAGTAAGAACATGAGACATGAGAAAATTTCGTACAAGGATGTAAGCATTGAGAGAGAACTTAATTTTCAATGTTTAATAAAATAAGAAACTGTCTTTGTTAGTAGTTTGCCTTCCCTCATTCACTCATCCATTCCTTCACCCAAGACATGGCCGAGTGTACTAAGTGCAAGCACGGCCCTGTGCTAAGACAGTGTGGGATACTGCGGCCATGGCTTTGTCATGGGCTCTGTGCCTGTGGAGAGCTCCCAGACCACTGTGGGACATAGTATATGAGCAACTAGCTATGACAAAGTAGGAAGCAATGTAAACATCCGAGGAAATACTATAGGAGTTTGGAGGACTGAGAGACAATATCCAGATATTGATTCTACAACCCAAACACATGTCAGACTGTCCACTTCTCTACGTGCTCCCTGCGGTCCAATCCATCATCAACACCTGCGTCGGTAACTGCGGTAGATACCTAATTAGTTTCCTTAATTCCACCTGGCCCTCCTCCCATTTAATCTCCCCAGAGCAGCTGATGGTCTTTAGAAACATACATCAGATCATGGCCTGTCTTTCGAAAACTCTCTAGTGGCTTCTTACTGCATTTACAACAAAGTTGAACCCTGCTATCCTGGGTGCAAAATGTGCCACCTACTCCCTGCCCCTCTCTTGTTCCCACCCACCATTTCCTGCTCTGTTCCAGCCCCGAAGCCTGGGGCCTTCCTCACACACACGGCTTTCACTCCTGCCTTGTGGACTTGCTGCTCCCTTTACTTGGAATGATCTCCAGTCTTCATATAGCTGGTTCACTTTTGTCATTCAGAATGTAGTTAAAATGTCACTTCCTTGAACAGGCCTTTCCTAACCCACAAAGCAACCCAATGCCTTTTTTTTTTTCTGTCACTTTATTCTCAATCTCTGTAATGGATTTGTCACTTGTTGACATTTCCACATGTATATTCTTGTTTGCTTTTGTCTGTCCCCCTGCCCCCTGCATTAGAACGTAAGCTTTGAATGGACAAGTTTGTCTTGTTAATCACTGTATCTCCATGTTCTGGAATGAAGCTTACTACACAGTGAATTCCCAACAAACACTGAATGATGAGTAAGGGTTGCACCGAGAAAGAACATCAGAGCGGTTTCTGACAACTCAGTGTTAGTTAAGACAGAGAAGAGTGGCCATGCAAGGGGCAAGGGTAGGATTTTCAGATATTTGAAGAGAAACCTGAAAGACCTTTATGAGGGTAAAACTAAGATCAACGGGCAGAACTATAAGAAGATAATTTCTGCTGAAAATAAGGAGGAACTTTCTAGTAGTCCTAGTAACACAAACATGGACTGGCCCACCTCCTATGGGGAGGGGAGGCTGGATGGAAGCTGGGGTGGAAGAAATGTTGTCCTTGGGAGTCAGACCCTGGATGTGGGGTGAATCCGAACAGTGTTTAAGGCTCCAGTGGAGAGCAGGACTACCTGTCACTCTTGGACCCCCTAGCAAGCCCTTCCTCCCACATGGTGAGGAAACACTGCTTAGTGGAGGAACCCAGAGATGATCTAGCAAAATCCTGCTGTTGACTCAAGCTCTTGCTGGGAGTGGCCTCTATAGCTCTACTGACGAGATAATACGTCTGGAATCAGAGGACTCAAGAGAAAGTCTTAGGGCTTTGGCCGGGTCTCATTCATTGAGGATTCCCGTCTGATGGGCTTGGCTAGGTGATGGTCAGCAGCCAGAAAACACATGCAGAAAGAGAGATGGTCATAACAAATGAGCACCAGAGACTTCTTGGAGTGTGAACATACAGCATACACCCTGTGCTGCCTCTTCTTATCTCTGCAAAGCTCAGAGAAGGTATTCAAACATGGGGTACAAAGTTAAGCTCTGGTGTGTGGCCTTCCTGGGGATGAATGTCATCCACTGGCTTGTTACAAAGGCCCAATTGCCAATGACTACAGACCCCAAGAGATGATTTAACTCTGCTCTCATCTCAAATCCCTTCCCAGTGACTCATAACTTTCTCCTGACACAACAGCTGGGCCAGCCAGCTGGAGAAAAGACGTACAGATGTTGCTGGCTGGAGTTGGAGGGGCTTTGGGGCCCTCATCTGTACAATCAGCCCAGAATGCCTCAGTGGGCCGCAGAGTGTGGGTGTTCCCCACTTTGCAGACAAGACATGGGTGGGGACGTCTGCTTTGTCAGGGGCTGTCTCTCATACTTCTGTCTTCCAGCAGAGTGCTGCAGCTCCTCTTCTCATGCAACTCAGAGAAGTTTTATTTCTTTTGAGACTATCAAATCCTTGAGCTAGCCCATCTGGAAGAAGGTATGAGTGATAGTACTCTGGCCAGAATGTACCACCCATCCAGAAGTCTGGGCTGAAAGCGGACCTCAAATCAGAGAATGTGTGAAAAAGCCAGAGGAGTTCTAGGAGGGAGGGAGGCGAGGGACAAGGAAGAGACGCTCTTTGTTTCTGAGAAAAGGATTTGAAACAAAGACATAAATTTAGATTCTTTGATTATACACCAAAAAAATATGAAATATATACATGTAAAGACCTCATTAAAAATGGCTTGCTTAGACAACATCTTGTACATTGAAGGTACTTGTGAAATATTTGTTGGTTTTGATTCAAGCGGCTTTGAGTATTTTTGAGTAACAGCACATTGAGTTCTGCAATGATTGTAAAAGGGGCATTTTTTTAAATGAGTGTTGAAATATAAACCAAGACTGATTTTTTAAAAAGCATTGTGAATATTTTAAGCCCATTATACAAGCAACTAGTAACATTGGGTGTCTCCGAGGGAGGAGGGCTGGAAGTCAGATGTAGAAAAGAAACTCACTTTTTATGTTGTACTCTTTTATGTTTTTTCCTTGTGCATGTGTTTGATTTTTGGAACAAAACAAAACATTTTTTAAAAATCTGTCTCCAGAGGCAAACCTGGAACTGAGACCTACTGATCTCTGCCAATTCCGACAATTTCCCCAGGATCTTGTGCCTTCACAAGATGTCCAGCCAATGGTAATGGCCTGGAGAACGGGATGAGAGTGAGGGAAGTTTGTAGGCACTGCAGTGTCAGCAGTGATTAGTCTGTCTGTGACGCAGACAGATATATATGTTAGCCGGTGGTTTATACAATATTACAAACCTGCCTGTATGCCATATGAATGGCTGCCTAATTTTTTAGCTGTCAAATAAAAATGTATCAGACTCAGAAAGCCAGGGCGCAGTGTAGTCAAATACAAAGATCAGATGAGCTCAAAGCAGATACTGTTCATATTTTTATTTTATTTTCCATAACCAAGATTCCAATGCTGTGCATGAGAACCTTTTTTCTTCTGTTCGCATGTTCATTTCTGGGCAGACTCCTGGCGCCGTGTTCTTGGTGTCACTGTCATTTCTTGGCCGTCACGTTCCAAGGCAAAGGAAGGTCAAAGGCTGCTTCTGAAGCATCCCCAAAGTATGTCCCACTTTTTAGAAGCTGAATGGCTATTCCTTTCTGGGATGGTCACCTTAGACTATCCCGGAATGACTGGGCCCAGAGAAGAGGGGACAGTGACTAAGCTGGACAGAAGACAAGACTTTATCAGAAAAGCAAAGAGGGCTGAGTGGAGAGGCACCCACGGTATGGGATGTGGTGGATGGAAGGTATCCTTCACCCATCCCAGCACCTTTTCCTGGGAGGTGCGCGACTGGCCAGTGTCTCCTCCTTTCTCGTCATTTCCCTCGGTTACTCAGCCGACACTGAGCTAGATGCTGCAAGGGGGACAAAGGCTTGATGCTTCCTTCCTCACTTCCCCTTCCTTCCAGAGTCCATCTCAGCCCCTCTGAACTTGCTTCTCTCACCAGCTGGGTAGGCTCCTCTTCTTGGGGTGAGGGGCAGGCATTTCCGATTCCGATTTTAACTCCAACTTGAACCTTGGAGGCAAGTGCTGCCCATCGGAACACACATGTTCTCTTTTCGTCACTCCACCAGTACATGCTGCTCCGTGCACAGCTAAGAGCAAAAACGTACCCTACTGTGAGTGTGAGTGGACCAGTGGTTTCGGACTTGCCTGCACATTGGGATCGCCTGGAGAGCTTCAAAAATTAAGGATGCAGGTGTCCACACTCAGACTCAAGCCTGCCAGGTGATTCTTGTGAGCAGACAAGCTTGGGAACTGCTGATATAAACACAAGTAGTATCCAAATTACAATCCTAATCCCCTCCATTTCGATGCCTGCAGCTATAGCCAGGGATAATTAATCATGATTCAAAAAAACTTGTATTTGTGCCAGCTACATGAGTGGCTTTTAAAACCTCTAAGTTTATTTTGTGCCCACCTACCCTCATGCCAAACCACTAACAAAATATAATTTAATCTGTGAAAAATTACAGGGAGCAATGCAGAAACTTCTTTTCTAGTGTAGAGCTTGCAAAATATTTTTAATGTAAACACAGACAATAGGTATGTTGTGTTTTATGACAGAATTGAAATAAAGCAGACCTAATTAACCCACTGAGATGCTGTGGAGGACAGCCCATGTGAACACTGCCTTACGAAGCCTATCTCGCAGCTTTATCAAAAACGGTTTTCTCTTCGACTGTGCTCTGGTAACTGGGGAAATATAAATTTTGATTACTGATTGCTGCATTGTTAGTAACTGACTATACATCATCAGTAGCTGGTCACCAGTGTCAGCCCAGACTTAATTATCTCAGCTGAAGAGAAAGTAACCCCATGAAAGAACTGTTTTCCAATTAAAGCGGCATAGAATATGTGATTTGTCTCTCTGGTGATATCCAGTTCATATTCCTTTTCATGCTATTAGTATTGTCTTCTCTTCCTCATTACAAGCTCAGAGTCGTGAATCTTGGGCTCCCTAACAAGAAACACATAAATATCAGGAGGGCAGCTGTCAGAACTTTAAAAAAAAAATCATGAACAGTCACCACCAAAAACACAACAGTAATTACAGAGTTTCCAGTAGAAAATGCTGCAGCTAAGGTTAAAGACACCTTTCGATGTAAGCATTTATTTTCACAGGTTCTTAACCTCCTATAGAATGTGTGTGATTACGTGTTCACAAACACACATACACACACACGCACACACTTAATTTTTAGAAGATATTCTTTAGGGGTCAGATATTCTATGCTTTGTCCTAGCTATTGTTTCAAATGATAAGGGAAACATTTTCTACTAGTACAAGAAAAAATTTCTTGAGTGAAGAGCTAGGCAGTTCTGTATCTTCACCCAAATTCCTTATATGTTTTGACTGCTGTTAGTAAATTTGTCCCCACTGAATGTCTGCCCCTTTGCCTATCTAGGCTATTCTTTATCCCAGGAGCAAGTACAAAAGTTTGTCTTCTCTGTGACTAAGTTGACCCTGGCCACCTTGTAAATACAGGCTGTGAAGTCTGGATTGTTTCCAAAAATATTTACTGAGCATCTACTGTGTGACAGACATGTCTCCTCAGGGAACAAAAGAAGTCTCTGCTTTCATGTTTCTATTCCAGGGGGTTTCCATCCCATGCCATCCCTTATGGGGAGGGCGGGGCGGGGGGCGCAAGTGGCTCTAGGTTAGTTTTCCAACTTAGGCTTGTTGTCATTCTGGGAAGACGGTAAGTGCAGTTTGGTGTCTAACCAACATTTCATGGACATCTACATTACTCCTTTGGGGGGAGGGAGGGTTGCATTTTTATGATCTAATTTTAGGGCCATGTCAAGGTAAAAAGGAGAACAGCCTCTGGTCACTGGTGTTAGTCATTATTCCCTTGGTTCCTGTCTCTCTTCCCATCTCCACTGAAAACAACTCAAAGAGAGGGGCTCTTTCACTTCTACTTATTTTCAGCAATTTAAATTGAGCATTTATTAGTCTCTGTTGATGAGCAAGCCACTGTCTCAGGTACTATGGCCTGAGGGGATGGCAGATGTACAGGAACTTGAGTAGGAAGCAGCACTCTGGAACTGCTTTGGAATCTTCTCTCCTAGCAGCCCTTGGTGAGCAGCCTGCCCACACACCTTGGTTTTCCTGCCTGCTACCTAGGATGAACAGTGTACCCCAGGGTTTCGGTGAACTGCCTGTAACAGTAAGGTTGAGAATTACTCACAATCAGTTGAATTGGAGGAGTTTGCAAGAATGGCTCTTACTGGATTTTCTTTTGCTTTCTCCTCTTCCTCTGATCCTTTGTATCTTGCACTGTTCTGCATTGGCTCAGGGCCTTTTCCAGTGCTGTCCCCCACACCACCCCACTTCTCTGCCCCGTCCTTTTTCCTGCCGTGGGATTCCCACTCTTCCCTTAGGACTCTATTCAAACACCATCTCCTCACTGGGGTTTTCCCTGATCCCCACTGACGGTTAGTCACTGATGCCTCTCCTTTCTTCCACATGAAAGAGCTCTATCATAACAATCAAATTGACATTATTTGTTTACTAATCTGCCCACAGCACTAGACAGTGAACCTGGAAAAGGCTAACACATGTTTGATGCATAAATAAATGGGTCATTGAATGAAAAACTGAATACACAGTCTTTGTCCTCAGAGAATTTACAATTCATGGGAGAGACAGATACATCGATAACAAACTGTAAAATAAAGTATCAATATATATGCACTACAAGAAAAATGCTACACATTCTCAGCTTCAATTTTTCCAGAAAGGTGTAGATTTACTAACATAGTTCACTTCTAAATGGATTGGAACCTTGAAACAGTTACTACAGATTGCACCAGACTTTTTTTTAAAAGGCCTTAGTGCTGGCCGCCCTCAGAAACTCTTATTATGCATACACTCCCTGGTAATGCACAGCAGACTGACACAGCATTTGCCTTTGTACTTGCAAATGCAGGCTGTTGAAATATACATGAAATGCAAGACACTGGTATTCATATAGTAACATGAACACTCCATATTCTACGAAATCTCTGACCTAGTTACATTGCTGAAAGCATAGCTTAAGTGCATGTAATAATGCCCAGCACATGGAAGAAATTGTTATCTTGAGAAAAGTAAATTTTGCATTCCCCAAGTTCTGTATTATTAAATCTGTGACCTTAATATTGCATTGGAGTAAAGTTTTTATTCAATTATATGGACAATGAAATAAGAACTGAGAAAGATGTAGTTGGCCCAGATTCCCCTGGGTGTGAAGATGATATTTATTTTATCTACTTCTGACAATAAAGTTTAAATTTTCACTTAAAGCTCCTACCAGCAAAATATCAATTCAAACAGAGGTGAATTCTTCATAGTCATACTTGGCTTTAAACATTTTGTCATCGGAACTAAGTAATTGAACATTTCTTCCCTAAGAATGGGTGGAGTTGGATCTTACAAAATGCTAGATAAAGAAAATTGAATGTGGCCAAAAGATGATTATTGCCAAATTAAACTAATGCATTTGGTGCTTGCTGAAATAAACTGTTTCTAATGACTTAATACAAGGAAATATATGGGTTTTTTAAACTACATGTAGGGAAATATTTAGTACCTAAGAAGTTTGAGGAAGTGATCTTTTATACCCAGTAGGCCATGAAAGGTGGAATTATAAGTGAGGTTGGAGAAAGAATCTTACCCCTCGCCCTCCAAAGAACTGATGTTCTGGCTCTGTGCGAGGAGAAAGGGCAAGGTCCCACGCACTGCTTCATGTGTCTCTGTCAAACCACTTGATTTTAATGAAGTCTAATTATTAGTTGTAAGGCAGAGTTAACAGAATGCCATGAAAGTCAGTAAGAACTTTTAGTTAAAAGTCAACACAGAGACCACCACGAAACCTTAGATAAGATTAAATTTTAACATCCAAACAGCTCTCAACTAATCTCTCTAACAGGCTGAAGTCCATCTCAAGTGCCATTAACTTAATAACACTCGAGTCTAAATACCATAAAGCATAAGCTTATGAAAAATGAACACAGGCAACTTAAAGAGTACCAAAAGAGGGATGGGGGAAGGGAAATGCAAATTTTTCTTTAACAACTCCTTACAGGATATACATCGCAGATATAATTTCCTTTAGGTCATGCCATTTAAGTGAATCTAGCTGTAAAGCAATATACACTTT
Organism: Macrotus californicus; assembly: GCA_007922815.1. Classification (NCBI taxonomy): domain Eukaryota; kingdom Metazoa; phylum Chordata; class Mammalia; order Chiroptera; family Phyllostomidae; genus Macrotus; species Macrotus californicus. Next base: position 121,088 of record VMDR010001236.1, read on the forward strand.
CCAGGATCACTAGAGGTCAAATACTTCATCAACAAATGTGTATCCCATGCTGGGGGCTTCCTTTTCCTTTCTTCATTTCCTTTCTTCACTTTATGTGTTTACTACTTTATGTGATACTACTTTATGTGATTAACATAGCACACAATCTCTTTCTCATTTTCAACCTCATCCTTTGAAACTCAAAAGTGTGTAACAAGCCTTCCTAAACTTCCTGCCACATTTCTTGCTTGCTTGCGACTGTAATGTGGATTTCTGGCAGCGCCCAGTTAAAGGAAAGCACCCCCACACAGACCCCAGACGCTGCTGGCCAGTACCTCTTGTCCCCCCGGCCCCATCCTCATTTGTCTTTACAGTGCAGAGCTGATACTGTAGAAGCAGTTGATTATCCGGAAAGCCAGCTCAGGTAAATTAGTGTAATGAAAAAGATGACTTTGTCTATGCGTCTTCCTTTGACTAGGCTCAAATATCCACTCAGCTAATGAGCCTGCGATAGGATCCTGGCAGAAGTGTCATCATTCTGCCACGGAAAGCCTTTCCAAAGACCTGCATCCTATCTTTCTTTCTGAAAACTAGGCAAAAGCGTAACAGCTGCCAAGCTTCCAAAATGCAAAGAGCAGCAGTAGCCTATCTAAGTTGTGATTGATGGGACAGAAAAATGCATGCCTACTTCACAGATATTCTGGCCTGCAACAAATTAAGGAATAAACCTTTGTGTTGGGCAGATAGCCAGTGTATTGTGGGGTACTGTGGTGGCCCTATAATTATATCCAGCCTGATAATCATCCATTCTACTGCTGTGAATGGCTGGTACCCAGGGACTTTAATTTCACTGTGCCCCTCCACCAGATAATGCCTGACCCTGTGTCACTTTGTGAAACACACGGAAGGAGACAAATGAGTTTTTCTCCGACTCTGTTAAATTAACTAATGGATTCTGATTGTGAAACTGGCATCATAATGAGCATAGCTCTGCCAGCACTGGGTGGACATGTGGACGGCATCTAAGGTGTTATGAACCTCAGGTATTAAAACAGCAACAAAAACAAAAAGAATCTGGCCCTTGTGAATAAAGAACCTATTTAGTGTGAACAGTGATTAACCAAATACTTTATATTTCAACCAGTTATTTTAGTATCTTGAGACATGGCTAGAAGACAGCTGTTGTTCGGTCTAAAACTAGGGATTAAGTGAGCAATTGTAATCAGCATTTCCCCCTTTTCTTCGAGTGCTGTTTTGTTTCCCCCATCAGAACGTGGTCATGGTTCAATGTGGCCACATATATGTCCATTTGCATTAAATGTTGTAAATTTTAAGTATCTTAGAATAAAAGTAACCACTGTTTACATTACTGTCACTCCAACATAAAAGTGACTGTTGTTTCCAATAATCGGTAAAGGACATTATAATCTGCACAATAGGGTGGCTGTATGAATTCCCGTGTTGTAGCCATATGGACACTCCCTGTTACACATGGTCTTAATTTTTAATATGCATTTTTCTTTTATTCATTAAAATATTATGGGTTTCATTTTCACACAGCTGAAAAGATAAAGTTCATTCCCATGTTCCCATCAGAAGTCTCTGTGTTCCGGGAAGTTAAAAAATTACAATTCAGCTGTTCCATATTGTACTAAGACTGAAATTTGGCACCCCAGATGTGAATTGCTTTCCAAAAAGCAACAGAATCTTTATTTTTTTGAAGAGGAAAACATATTTTACAAGCTTAACTTACTTTTTAAAAAAGATTCATAATGTTTTTTAAAAAAATAAAATTGCATACGGTTTTATTTAAAATCCTTTGGCCTTCTGAAAATTAAAAACACACTAATCTAAACTTTTTACCTTTAAAAAAAGTCTATTGAAAAATACAAGACTTGTAGAATCTTTCTCAATCAGTGATCAAAAATACCTGCTTGCTTTTATTTTAGGTGGTGTATTTTCGTAAGTGCTCTCTCTGCCTAAGAGTAATTTATTTTTGCAAAATTACAGCATTTTATAGGGTGTTTACCATGCATCAAGCTCACATCTAACTCTCTGTGTGTCATGACTCATTTAATCTTCACAACACCTTGAAATACATCCTATTATTAGCCCCATTTTACAGGTGAGGAGACTTCCTAAGGTCACACACTACTAAGTGGGGCAGCCTGGATTCGATCCCTGAGCAAGCTGGCTCCAAAGCCCACATTCTTAGCTACTGTGTGTGCTGCTCTCTGATCATAGTCATTTCCTGAATCTTAGATTCACTCACCATTTAAGCAGCACCTGCACACAGGACATCATACTAGAGGTTGGGGGTGGGAGTGAGGATGGGAAAGTCAGGAGTGGAGTAAGGAAGGAACAGTTTAAAAAAAACAGACTTCTACCACAAGTTTGTGGGCCAGATGGACATGACTCAAAGACTCTAATGATACAGTAAATCCATCCTTTTCCAGTTGGCCCTTCCAGTTGGGGGGAACTGTAGGACCCAGCAGTTAGTGTCTCTGAGGCATTTGGGTCCCTCTGGATGGTATGGCTGTGTGCCCAGGCCCCATCTTCTTGTGTGAAGGCCCTTTTGTTCCACTGGAGTCATTTTCAAAGGCAACCCTTCTAAAAATACCCAAAATCTGGTAAAAGTCCTCCCTCACCTATGTCCCCGTGCTTGTTATTTCCCACAGACTCCAGTGGACATCAATAGCAATGCTTTCGGATGTCGTTGCTTTGAAGCCCTGCCTCCTACCACTCTGTCACACATAAGCCAATTGTTCAAGTATCATTAGCCGAGACCCAGACAGAGATGACAGGTGTAAACAGTTTATAATTTACAAAGTGCAGGATCAGGTTTCTCCGTGCCCTGTGCCAGCAGCTCCAGACACACCTTCGCTTGGCCCAGTGTGTGCCCTGTGCACATTCTTACAGAAGTGTTTCCAAATAAATCCTGGAAGGTGTTTGGTAATGTTCTGGCCATTTGAATCCCTCGAACTGTTCATTCAAGCTATGCAAAGATACTGGTTCATTTCGAACTTAACATTTCAAAATGTCATGTACAACTAAATAATCACATGTGCCTTGCAACACTCTGAATGCACTGCCTTTCTGCTCTGTGCTACAGATTCCCCCTTTTTTTTTTCTTTTTCCTTTTTTTAACCCATGGTGCTGCTGTGCATTAGAGATGGCAGGTCTGAAACGGTCAGCCTTTGAGGAGGCCTGCCATTGTTGCTCTAGGCACAGATGTGGGGTTTCTGACACCTTTTTAGTCTGTCCTACTTAGCTGCCTTCTGCATTTTTCCGTGCTGACATGTTTCAGTAGAACTTTGACTAACTGGAATCCTTGGGGGAGGGAGGTTCTGGTTGAATGATGTCCTGGTTGAACTGAAAGTTATTTAGAAAGCCCTTGTTATTGAAAATCTTTCCAAAGTACATCAGCCCATTTTTCTCTGGAGTGAGGCAGCGCTGCTGGAGAATATTTGTACCTAGCTGCGTGGAAGGGCTTTGAAACAAATTTAACAAAGCTGCTAACTGCTCTTTAGTCCTTCCTCTTGCGTGAAAGCCGCCCCACTCTGGATTGATGAGGTAGCTAGAATTCCAGACCCTTACTACTCTCTCCTTTCTCTAGTCAGGGGCCTAACTTCCTAGCAGGCAGGCAAAACAGAAGCCAGGAGGCCATGGGCCCTCAGCTTTCCTTCCTCCACCTCCAGGGTCCACTCCCTCCAGGCTCTACTTGCATTAGGGCTGACTGGCCTCTTCTTCACTCATGCTCGAGATCATTCTCTCCATCTCCCCAGAGGGCACCCATCTCGTTGCCCCTTCTCTGATAGTTTCATTCACTCACAATCCAGTGACATGCCCGTAAGCTTGTCTGTTTCTCTTTTCCAAACAAACCTTTATCCTTTCCTTGAAGGCTACGGCCTTCCTCATTACCAAACACCTTGCAAGGTTAGTAATAGTCACGACCTGCACTTACTTTCTAACATCCATTCATTCTGCAGCTATGTTCCCCTTCTCCTGTAAGTCCACCAACACTGCTCTCACAAAGGCCATCCATGATTAGCTACCGAATCCAATGGCTTCATCTCGGCCAGCCTTGTTGATTCTTCCTAAATACAGCTAAATGCCTTACCTTCTTTCCATCTCTGCTGCCACCACTGTTTTGCAGAACTTCTTGTATATAGAGCACAAACCAGATCTCGTCACTCCCCTTCACTGCTTCCCTGGGCACTTGGAGCAGCACGACGACTTCCCTAAACTCTGACTTCCCCAAGCTGGCCCAGAGCCCTGCAGGCTCAGCTCCAGAGAGCCCTGCCCCTCCTTTACCATATTCCAGGGGCCCTAAAGACCCTAGAGCTCCTTCTGGCCTGAAGGTTCCACCTAAGCAGACAGCTCTTCCTCCAGACTTCCCCTGGCTGGCTCCTCCTCCTTCTGCAGGTCTTAGTTCAAAGGTTACCTCCTGGGAGAGCCCTTCTGTGACCAACCATCTGGGTGCGTTCCTGACACCCCACCCCCTCCTCACCATAAGATTCTTCATGGTGCCCTATTCTTCCCCTTTGTGCCAGTGACCATGAGGTGTAATGGCAAATGTACTCATACGCCTACTGGTTGAATTATCATTTGCTTCCACTAGGCTGTGAGCCCTGTGAATTTTTGCTCCATATCCTTTTTATTCACCAGGGTACGCCCTATGTCAAGCACGTAGTTACTGTGCAACTGAGCGAACAAATGAAGACTTTATATTTTTCAAGAGAAGGACTACAGAAACCTAACCAGGGACATAATCAATAAAGAACAAATAAAGAAATTCACATTTTAAACTTTCTGGCACTTGAAATGCTTTACTCGTCTTTACACATATGTAAGTCAGGCCCCTCAGCCTGAAACATACGTCCTCCTAAAAGGAAATGAGGATCTAAAGAAAGCCACAGACACTGTGCTAGGAGCAGTGCTGGGGTGGCCTGAAAGGAGGGCGGCCTGATGACGGACAGCACTGGCACAGTTGAGAGCGGTGCAGAGTGGAAAGGAGAAGTCAGCCTCACAGTAGGGGGCGATTTACCCAGCCAGGGACGCTAAGGTCAGACCAAGTAATAAGGTCATTGACCTGCCTGGCAACGGAAGCTGAGGAGCAAGGGGTGCAGAAGTACGAGTCTGCATAAACACGAAGTTGGCTTTACAATGGCTGGCTAAGGGAAGAAGACAGGAAGGATTTGGGTGGAGAGGACTAGAAATTGCAGTGATGAGCAAAAGACCTGTTGGCTTCAGGAAGCTGTGAGCACAAATGAGTAAGCAGCAGGAGTTTCTTGATAGGCATGTGATCTTTGGATTTTGAACTTTTAGAAACTGAAATCAAGGTATGTCACAGTTATACTGACTTGGTATCCAATCAGAAATGCAGGGTAACTGGGCTGATGATGCCTCAAGTATCAGATGGGAATATAAACTCAGGAAAGAAAGCTGCCATCAACCTGATGGAGCTGATGAGTAACAGCTCATCAGCTGGGGTTCAGCTGGGGCCCGGAAGCACCGCCATATATGCTGATGTCCTGTCCATGCTGGGGGCTGGCACTGAGCTGAGGGGGAAGATGGAAATATGCAGCACCTTGCAACAAGTGTTTTAGTTTTGCACAGCTTTTTAGTTTTTAATCATTTTTAAGAACATCAAAAAAAGTTTAAGCCCACCCTCAAATAACTCAATAACTAGTTTTCCAAAAGCAAATTACTTCAGATAAAGATGCCCACTTGGCTTTTAATTCACCAAGTTCTGTCCACCTGTAAGGACATAATAATTTCCTCTGCATGAAAAAGTTCTCTAGAGCCCTGGCTCCTGTGGCTCAGTTGGTTGAGTGCCGTTCCGCAAAGTGAAAGACCGCTGGTTTGATTCCCGGTCCGAGCTCAGGCCCGTGTTGTGGGTTTGGTCCCGGTCGGAGCATGTACGAGAGGCAACTGATTGATGTTTCTCTCCCAAATCGATGTTTCTCTCCCTCTTTTTCTACTTCTCTCCCCCTCTCTCTAAAAACAAATGAATGCCATCTTTTTTTAAGAAGTTCAGTTATCAATTAGGAAACACACAATGGTGGAGCAGCAACCAGCACCAGTGAAACTGCCTTCATTTCCCTCCACCCCCTGTTGCAATTAGGTTAGTATTGGTATCACTTTATGAGTGATTGGAATTTAATTTTAGTTAGGAAGAGCGGAGTCCATTGTTTACTTCCAAACAAACAAAAGAATCTTCTCCCCAGCACTAGGATTCCTGCTTGGCTGGTTTTAAATAGATGAGGCTGACCAGATATTTACCATCAGCTTGGTGAAGAAAGAGACATTGTCCTAGGGAGCCCGAGCCATGAGAACTCAGTCCACAGCGACACATTGCTAACTCGGAGTGGGCTGCGACCAATCAGAGTCTCACTGTACATATTGTGGAGGTGGGACCAACCCAGGAAAAGAAAAAGGCCCTACGTGCCAGCACGTTGGGAAGAAATCATTGCAATATAATTGTGAAACAAACGCTGGCAGGCAAACAGCAAAAAACAACCACAAACTGCAATATGCTTATCAGGGTTTGACCAAGAAAAAGGCCCCCAATCTTTCAGAGGGCACTGGCAAAAATCCCAGGTCCTGCAACTCCTGAATAAGCTCCATGTTTAGGGCTTCCTTCAGGTACTGCATTGTCAGCTGCGAGAGGTTCTCAGCTGTCAAGGAACAGCTGCACAATGCAAGCGGCCTCTGAAGGGTCGAGGAGCTTTTTATTCAGACCTTGTGTGATTAAAAAACAACAAAAACCCACAAAACTGGTGTTCTTTTGTGCTTTACAAAGGCAGTACTTTTCTGGCTCCAAGTTAAGACTCACGGGCTACTCGGAAAGGCAAGATGGACAATGTGTTAGCATTTGTGAAAGGAAAAAAAAAGAATAGACATTCCCTAAAAATCAAGCTCATAATAAGAGCAGCCCAGTATTGGAACACCTGCCTCGCCAGACGCCGTTCCAACAGCAGTTGGAAGGTAAGTATTTTGACTCCTGTGTTTTTGATGGAAATCTTTTGGCAAGAATCTCTCTCTCTCTCTCTCTCTCTCTCTCACACACACACACACACACACACACACACACACACACACACACGCTCACTCACAGAGATCTATCGATAGGAAGCTGCAGCATTTATTCATAATAAACACATTTCTTAAAAAGGCGGTAATAGAAACCAGACTCACAGAGCTAGAACATCTAATATACTTCAGTCTACAGAGTAGCAGCCTGTCCTTCTGGAGAGGTTAGGTGACTTGTCCAAAAACACAGATACTTCACAAATAAACAAGTTCTTAGCAGCCCTTTCGGAGGACGTCCTGGCGCTCCCTACTGCTCTGCGTGTCAAGTGTCTGGGGCCAGTGGAGACCAGGTCCCGTCGCCGTCAGTGCAGTGTGGGCTCGAAGCCCAGCACTCCGGTTTTCCAGTTTTGTGGTGGAGCGGAAAGTCCTTCACCTGTCAGAGCCCCCCAATTTAACCATGCAGGGGGGCAACAGTAACGTGTGCTCGGAGGGCTGCTGCAGATGAAGTGGGAGTGTGGCGAGTACTGCCTAAATGTTGGTCGCTGTGACTGGTAGGTACCATTAGTAGGAGCAGTCGTGCATTTTCACCTCCTCAGGAATTTTAATGTTTTGCAAAAAATAAACAGGGAGAAGTGACAGGGGGATATAGAAAAATAACCACAAAGGTATGAGTAAGCACATGGGAAATAAATGCAGGTAGGTCACACAAGCAAAATGTTTGTTTTATCTGCTCTTAAAAATTTAGGCCAAATGCTTTGTGGGAATAACAGTCTGCGGCCCTCACACGTGAACATTACACTTCTTATCCATCTGCTTCTGCTCGATGGCTTGAGTTTTCTTCCCAGCGTTACTGATAGGCAGGCATTTGTTCTTTAAAAACATTGTATCTTCCCAAAATGACTTATTGCTGGGCATTTTCTTTTATTTTTGATTAAAAAACATTTTTAAATTTCTTTATTTTTAGAGAGAGGAGAAGGGAGGGAGAAAGGGAGGGGGAGAAACATCAATCGTATGAGCCCCGACCTGGGACTGAACCTGAAACCCAGGCATATGCCCTGAGTGAGAATCGAACTGGAGGCCTTTTGCTTTGCAGCAGACACCCAACCAAGTGAGCCACACTGGTCAGGGCTGGGCATTTTGATTTCTACCCCCTGATGACGGGTGTATGTCCTGAAGTAGTTAATCTGGATGACCAAGATGCAATGCCCCTTACTGTCCTGAGATGTCACCCTCACACATGTGGAGCCACCCAGAGTGCTGGGATCATGAACTGCTCTCAGGCCCTTTGTATTCCACGCTCTCCCAGGCTCCTGCAGCTCTGTCGTCTTCCGTGAGTTCTCAGGACAGTTCTGTTCAGAGGAACAGTTTTGGCTAGCGTGGTTTGACGGGTTTTCAATTTCAACAACAATCTGTAGTGTTTTTGTCTGTTATCTTACTTAACCTGTTATATATGTCAGAATATACTACTTAATAGCTGCATTTCATGTACTTATATTAATCTTGGAGTTGTCAGTATTTTATGGAAGTCATTCATAAGTACTAAGAAAGTAATGCTTTCAATTATGTGTTCTGCAATCAAGCAAATTTTTCTTCATTATATAGTCAGAAGCCACATAATGACGTTTTCGTCATTTTCAGTTGGTATGTTGAGTGGCAAACTGGTGTGCCTCAAGAGTTTTTAAAACATGCAATCCCTGGCTGTTTAGTCAGGGGCTCTGATGACCCCTTTTCCCTTAGACTGTCAAATAAAAAGATGACAAAAGCTGCCCTGGCTGGTGTGGCTCAGTGAATGGAGCACCACCGGCCTGTGAACCAAAGACTTGCCAGTTCGATTCCCAGTCAGGGTACACGTGTGGGTTGCAGGATAGGTCCCCAGGGGGCGCGCGAGAGGCGACCACCATTTATGTTTCTCTCCCTCTTTCTCCCACCCTTCCCCTGTCTAAAAATTAATAAGTAAAATCTTGAAAAAGAAAAAGATGACAAAGCCAACACAACAATAGCCACCCAGTGTGAATGATTCAAAATTGTATCTATTTTGAGGGGTTACATTGGCAAAAAACATATTTTGGTGTGCTGCAGATTTTAGTAATTAGTTTATGTGTGCTATAAGATGAACAAGGTTGAAGAGTGCTGGGATATATACCACCTAGGCTTGTGTAAGTACACTTTGTGATGTCTGCACAAGGATGAAATCAGCTAACGACACATTTTGCAAACACGTCCCTGTTGTCACGCAGCGCATGACTGTGTAAAAGGTGCGGTGTTTAGGTCTGCGCCTTGTCCTCCGTACCACCACAAACCGATAACCCCACCTCTGGAAGGGAGAACAAATAACATTTCTTCTTCAGCACAAGGCAACTTTCTACGGTGGGGTTTTGGCTGTGATGATCTGGGCAAGCTTTATGTGGTACTTCTGCTTCCTAAAGCTGGGTTGCTTTTGTAGTTTTTAGTTCCTTTCCTGGAACACATGTCGTATATTCCTAATTCCAAGGCTGTTAAAATCTGTAGACTGCTGAGTATGCACATAATCTGACATGCTATGAAAAGCATCCTCTCCGTTTTGCAATCTGAGAACAAAACAAATCATTGATAGTCGTTGCCTGCAAGGATCGCCTTGCCCCTGCAGCTGTGCTGGGTGTGCGGCACTGCCGTCCACGCTGGTAGGCTGCGCCCTGAAGAAACGGCTCCCAGGGCTGTGACGTGGTGACTGTGCACCTTTCATCGCAGTGCGTCTTAATAGTGCCTCTAACGCTGACGTGTGGCCCTTCTTTAATTTGTGCCTGATTAATCCCCTCAAATCACACATAAACATAAAGATAACCGATGGATTTCCTTCAACATCTTGATTTTTTTTTCACTGCTAGAATTGTGAATGCCATTTTCATGCTCAGATTAAATGATTTACTGGTGTTTGAAGTCTGTGTACTTTATGTTTTAGTTTATATTTTATTTCTGTCCTAGAATTTCTTAACCTCTTGATTTTTATATGAAATTTTAATTATTTAGGTCAACAGTCACATCAGTTATTTTTTCCAATGTATCTTGAGCTAGCACTAGACATAGAATGCTTTGTATTGCTTTGTCAGGTTAATTTTTAGTGTGGTGAATGTTCTTGAGATTTTTCTGGTCTTATGGTTCGGTTATGTCTTTCTATTACAAGTTCATTTCATCTTAAATCATTCCTTGTGCTAAACTGTGTATTTTTATGAAACTCATTTTCTTACACTGCCACTTTTTGGGTAGGGAAAAGATCGGTCTTTTTTATACACTTAGTCTGATATTTTCTTCAGGTATGAGAGAGTATTCAGATGCTGTTTTCAGGGCATTGTCGTTATTGTAACACTAAGGGATACACACGTGTATTTTTTAATTGAGGAAAGTACCCGTTATCACGTTTTTGATTCACAGTCATTCCAAATACTACTTTTAAAGTAAGTGAGTACAAAAATTATTATGGTAAAACTAGATCCTGTCGTCATTATAAACTCCGTAACTTGGAGGCTGTTCCCTGCCTCTGCCTGTGTGCGGAGGCCTCTATCCCTGGATGGAATCCTGCTGCAGGTGCTTGCAATGATCCCTAGGTTTTAGGCTGCAGCTTCTGTTGGAGTTACTTCTACTGGGAGGGGCTGGCCCCTTGTCGTACTCTGAAGTGGAGAGGAAATGAGCCCCCCCCCCTCATTCCCACGGGTCACTGTACTCTCTCACTACCAGAACCATGCCTGGGCAAGAAAAGGAGATGGGGCACGCAGCTGCACTGGAGTTTTGCCCCAAGATTCCCTCTTTGCTTATAATCAGGCATCCCTCGTATTTCATGGAGACTGAAGTTGTGTGTATGCATGTGTTATATATCTAATTTCAGGAGCGAGAGAGAGAAAAAAACTTGGCCCAAACTGCCTTTTTTCACTTGTTCTGCCTTGCCAGTTTATTCTCATCACACTGGCAACAACACCAGCCAACAACTTCTGCTTCACATCAGCATCTCCTGGCACTTGGGTGACAGTGTATTTCTGCGTGGCTGAGTGCAAACAGGAAAAAGCCTTGTGCAAATAATATTTCCCATTAGCAAAACCGAACTGATATCAAAGCTCTCCACCCATCCCAAGACAGTAAAACTCACAATCATGGTAATATCAATGATTATGTTCATGACAATGTAAATGACTTATAGGGGAGATTGTTCTGCCCCACCTGATACTAATCGGGGCAAATGAAGGAGGCGGTTCTGGATCATGCCTTTCTCAGGCTGCAGATGCTATCTCAGGCTATCATTCATTCGGGTCCTCTGTGAGGGGTGGTGGGGGCGGAGGGCGAACACGAAACAGCTGAATCACACGCTGGCCTGGCTAAACAAAATGCTAATTAGTGATGATCACTGTGTCCGTGTGCTTTAAATATTCACAGGCAGAATTCAAATTAATTTACACAGGTCTTTAATCTAAACGTGTGTTTGTTTTCAGAAGTCCTATTATGTCTAATTGTGTAGGGGGTAAGGGAGAAGGTAGAGTCACCAAAATTATTATTATTTATTTTTAAATGATAACTAGCATTCAAGGACATTTCAAAGTGATACTCTTAAAGAGCAAAAACCCCAGATTAACCTGACTAAATAAAGGGTTAGTTACTGTGCATGCTCCTGTGCTGAGGCCACCCACTCAAGTTCACCCTGTCAGTACCAAGCTCATGTTATTGTCATTACAAGTTCAAATGCTAATTAGTAGTTAGAGTGAACTTGGTAGCATCTTACACATGAATGGGTATCTAGGGCAGAAGAAAATCTTAAATTCTTTAAGATGCTTTATTTATCTAGTTAAGACGTCCCATGTGCAGAAAAGCACGCCATACATATCTTGGCAGATGCATTGGTGGTTGCCCCTTCATGTTCTTCTCCAAGTTTTCTGAGGATTCATTCCCAGCTGCTGGGAGGTTAGCCTGGAGAGCCATAAACCATTAAGAGTCTCTTTTTATCCCCTCGTCGTTTGAGATGCAGGAAATCAATGTGGGAGTTTTAAGACTTTGCATAGGGAGTTTGGGATCACCATTTCTCATATCCTTTACAGTTGTTATTTGCTAAGCAAATTGTGTAAAGGTCTAGGAACCATCCATGGAAGCTGCTACTCTAACTGACCAGTATTCTGGTGTTTATGTAAGTCAGAAATCTGGACACTTCTTTGGGAAATAAAGTGTCTTCTGAAGGACACTCAGCATCTGCCCTTTCCTCTTCATTGCTCTAGTGTGTTTTATTTCTCCCCAACTGACCCCTCTCCAACCTGTTTCCATACAGATATTAGTTACTTATTTTTATTGTTGACACAATTACAGATGTCCCCTATTTTCCCTCCCGTCTCCCCCCTCCACAAGCTGCTGCCCCTACCCCTGCCTTCACCACACTGTTGTCTGTGTCCATGGACTTTGCATATATGCATGTATGTTGTTCCACTCATCTCTTCCAGCCCCTACCCCCTCCCCTCTGAGATCTGTCAGTCTGTTCCATGTGTCCATGCCTCTGGTTTTATTTTGTCAGTTTATTTTGTTCATCAGATTCCACATATGAGTGAGATCATATGGTATTTATCTTTCTCTGAATGGCTTATTTTGCTTAGCATAGTAGTTTCCAGGTACACCCATGCTGTTGCAAAGGGTAAGATTTCCTTCTTTTTTATAACCATGTAGTATTCCATTTTACAAATGTACCATTGGTTTTTTAGTCACTCATTTACTGGTGGGCACTTGGGCTGTTTCTGCACCATGGCTATTGTAAGTAACGCTGCAAAGAACACAGGGGAGCTTATATTCTTTGGAATTAGTGTTTCAGATTTCTTTGGATAAATTCCCAGAAGGGGAATCGCTGGATCATAAGGAAGTTCCAATTTTAATGTTTTTGAGGTATCTCCATATAGCTTTCCACAGTGGCTGCACCAGTCTGCATTCCCACCAACAGTGCACTAGGGTTCCCCTTTCTCCACATCCTGTCCAGCACTTGTTTGTTGATTTATTGATGATAGTCATTTTGACAGGTGTGAGGTGGTATCTCATTGTGGTTTTAATTTGCATCTCTCTGATGATCACTGATGTTGAGCATTTTTTTCATGTTAATTTGCCATCTGTACATCCTCTTTGGAGAAGTGTCTGTTGGCCATCCTGTATATCTACTTTGGGTCCTTTGCCTATTTTTAACCGGATTTTTTGTCTTCTTGGTGTTAAGGTGTATAAATTCTTTACATATTTTGGAAATTAACCCCATATCAGATATTTGCCAATGATACAGATGTCATTTTGATAGTCTTTTTAAATGACCCCAAGTGTCCCTTTATCTTTCACTAATATGGTCCAGAAAAAAATTTGTTCTCTTATGACTGTCATTGAATTCCTTTAATTCATAGAGGTAATGTCTTTCTATTTCCTAACTACCTAAATTTTACCTAATTTTTAAAAAAACTCCCAGGACATCTCAGTTCAGTTAAACCCCCTCCTCTTGCTCCCACCTATGTAGCAGCATGTGAACAAAAGGACCAGTTCAGGAGAGGTTCCCCACCACCTGAAACCCCTCTACTCTTACCTCTTCTGAGGTAGTCTTCAAAATTGCACCTATGTCTCAATTTTTGGTTTTTCTCTTGGTCAGTCTAGTTCCTACTGAAAATACATTTTCTTCCTGAATAATTCTCAATGCCCTTGAAACACAACAGGCTGTGTAGAAATACCTGCTAACATAAAGTTTATCCTTAACAGCTAGACTTGTTACAGTTATAGATAAGTCCAAGGACATCATTTTTTAATTCAGAGTGGCCCAGACTAATCAGCATGTGATTAACTTACTAGATCTTCTCCACAGGTTTGTAATCTGACTAGTTTCCTGATGTGTTAGGGCTGCTTAACCAAGACTAGGGACAGAAATGCCACTCTCCACCTGCTGATGTGAGTCTGTGCTGGAAGAAGAAAAAGTAAATGGGACAATGTGATAAGACCAGCATGTATTTCAATAATGCGATCAGGCCTCAATGTTCTCCATCAGGTCCCAATATAGTTCAATTTATGCCCAAATGGGCCCTTTTCATTCTGGTGGTAGACTTTATAGGTTCTCTCTTCTCCTTTAATTCTTCATTAAATTCTTTAATCTTTTGGACAGCTCTTACAATACATTTGGCAGGTCTTTGATTATATGGCAGTCAGTGTTTTCTGCTGCATCTCTAATGAAGTTTAAATGAACCTTGATAGAAATAGGAAAAAAGAATTCTCTTTGCTCCCTAATGTTTCCAAGAAATAACAGGAGTGCTGGGAATAGACTAGTTTCTCTTTCAGCAACATATTTACACTTCTGGTTTATTGCTGTTGAAGGCACTTCTTCCAACTGCTGTTACAGTGGGTGGCCCTCGCTTACCAGAGTCAGTTTCTGGGATTACTGAGAAATTGCCTCCCAGTCCTCTTTCCCTGCCTGGGTCAGGCACAATCCAGTTGGCAGTTTCTTTGTGTACTTCGTAGGAGAGGCATCCCGTGACTCTCAGATTGGATTCTGCCTGCCAAAGGGAACTGAGATCATTATATCAAAATGTTACTAGGACAAAAACATTGGTAATTACTGTGGTATCACCACTTCTAGTCAATGTTTCTCTAGGTTGGTATTTACTGCTCTTAGACTTTGGCATAAAAAGGTGAAGTGGCAGGGTTTATCTGCAGCCTCACCCTCCACTGTTACAGGAGAACTACGTAAGAGGTTTACCCACACACAACTTGGTTGTTCCGGTAAACGGCAGGCCAGAGCGGGAACGCAGAGACAAGGACCCACCTAGTCTCTCTCTGTCTTAGGCTTGGGGATGCCATGCAGATGTGGCGGCAGTCTACTCTAAACAGGGCCATCTCTTTATCCTGCCATCTTCATGGCCCCATCCAGTTCTGCTGCCCATCAAACCTGCAGGGGTACGGCAGGAACCCTCACTTGTCTTTCAGAATTGGGAACACAGTACTGAGCTATCTCACGAGGCTGTTATGATGACTGTTTTTAAAGGACTCTAAAGCATTTTGAAAGCAGGAAGCTTTAATGAAATGGTGGCAAATCATTTCAGTAAGTATATGCTAGAAACAAAGGGTGCAGTCTTGGTTTTGAAAGCTGACAATAGCCATAATCCTAAAGGCGACTGAGATTAGTGTCACTCTTTTTATCACCCAGATCTTAGCTCTGTTTGCCCACTTGGCCTTGGGGCTGTTAGCCGAATACTGGGTTTCCATGATATCACAGGTTACAAGCATGTCAAGGTCCAAGTTAACTCCTGGAGACACTCTTGATTGCTGTACACTTTCAAAAATAAACTACCAACAAACCTCACCACATCCCTGCAGTATAGTTAGCTAGCTTTCTAAAAATAGTTTGTTTCCCCTTTTTCTAAGACAACCTATTTTTTGCATCCCACATGCTAGGTCGGTCCTCGTGTCTCAAGTCCATGGGTACACAAGTCACCTTGCTAAAATGCACATCCACTGTCGGTTGGTCTGGCATGGGGCTTGAGCATTTGCATTTCTAATAAGCTCTCAGGCGATGCTAATGCTGCTGGTGGGTGGACCCACCACACTTCTAGGAGCAAGGCTTTAGATCACTCTCAACTGGGATAAGGCTATAATTAGGTAATTACCGGGAACTCTCCCCTGCAGCCAGCCAACTTTCCAGATCACCTGGAAAGCCCCCACACTCATTACACAGGTCCTTATCTAAGCCTCCCTCCAATTAACGAAACAGCACAAGGGGGAATACAGAGCTTTCAGAACTCGGATCCTGAACACTCTCCTGAGCCCACCCATTTTCCCTGATCCCATCTCCTCGCACTTTAGCCATCCCCACCTCCTTTCATTGCTCATTATCGTAAGTCTGAGCAAACACAAGCTCCAGCCTGATAAGCAATCAACTGACTTTTCCATAAATATAATTCTCATGAAAAACAAAAAGAAAAGGGAACATAATGGAGAGGTGCTATATATTCAATTTATTTTTGGTTCCAAACCTGTTTTTTTCCTTAGGCTTGTTGCCTGATTTCCATTTAGTCATCCTGTTTGCTCTCTGCCTTTACATCAGTTTTTCCTTTTATTCTAGGAAAACTTCAAAAGCATTTTTTAAAATCTATTAGCCTTAGGAAAAAAATCTATCTTGTGTATTCTAGTGCCTTAAAGAAATGGTGGGTGATTCCTGGGCATGTGCACCTCGTCTCCTGAAGAGGTGTAGCACTGGAGAACCACATTTTCAATTTTACGGAAGTATTTCCTTGGATCCTTTTCTTCCAGATCATCCTAATTGGATTCCAAGCCAAACCATGTATGTGCTAAACCTTCTAAATATATCTACAGTACATTTATACTTGTTTATTTTTCATTATTTAAGCATATGAAATTAATTCCTAAAATGTCCACAAATTTAGAATGGATATGTTGTCAGAACTTAGTGGTTTTATATATAGTTAAGGTAAAAAGGGCTTTATTTTAAAAGTATTTATTGACTTCCAGTCAAGATGACAGTGTAGGCAGACATGGCTCGCCTCTTTACACAATCACAACAAAATTACAACTAAAATATAGAACAACCATCACTCAGAACCATCAGAAATGGAGTTGAATGGAAGTCTGACAACTACAGAATTAAGGAAACATCACCCATCCAGATTGGTAGGAGGGGTGCAGACAGAACAGGCTAATCCCTCACCCATGGATGGTAGATAAAAACATAGGAGGGATATCTCGGAAGCGAGGAGTCCTAGGCCCCACACCAGGACCCCCAGCCCAGGGTTCCAGTGAGAGGAAGATAATTCCCCACAACTTGTTGCTGCGAAAACCAGTGGGGATTGAGTATGGAAGAAACTACTGGAAACCCAAGCAGTTCCTCTGAAAGAACCCACGCACAGATTCACCTTCTCAAACACATTCCCTCTGAGCTACAGAACCAAGATAGCAGATTGAAAGGTACCAGAAGTACACAGGGAGAAACTCAAGTGTCTGGCATCAAGGCAAGCAGAGGCCATTGTCCATTTTCTAAACCCTCCCCGCCCCACAGAACCAGCAAGCTAGTGCTCCATCAACCTGAGTCTCATATCTGAGACTCCATCAACCTCGCCTGGGAGATCCCCAGAAACTCTGCCCCACCCAATTTATGGACCCACCCAAGCTGCTTTTCCATATGAATGGCTTGTCTTGGCTCCCACTTCACCACTTCCTAAATCTTAACAAGCAATTGCCCCTTGGCGAGCCCCAGGCCCAGCACTAGTAGCAGGCAGCCTAGATTCACAGCTTGGCTTAGCCTGGGAATCTCCAAGCCTAGCCCAAGCAGCAGCCATCTCAGATTGCTTTATAGCTCAGGCAGGGTGGCCCCGGGCAAAACACAGGTAAGGGCTGAACGTGGCCTGCACCACCTGGGAAACTCCAGGGCCAGCACACCCAGTGGACAGCTACAAACCATATTGGAGCACCACCACCCAGCCCCTGCACAGCTGATCCTCCACAGAGGGCAGAGGTTGGAGGTCAGTGATCACACCCAATCCTTGCAGTGACTGGCCTGGGTAAATCCCTCCCATTGATCTGCCAACAGCAACCAAAGCTCAACTACAAGAAGAGGGTGTAGTCAGCCCACATGAAGGGCACACTTTGAGTACCCA